>VYXB01001346.1:37941-143268 GCA_013397135.1 Pachyramphus minor
AGGGCCGGGGAGGAGCCGTGCCCGGCCGCCGCGCAGGACGCACATCCGGCTGCCGCCGCCATGGGCACCGCCCCGCACGGCCCCCGGAACCGCCGCCGCTCGCACCGCCCCCCGCACCGCCCTTCTCTGGGTGGGACGGGACGAAGCGAGATGGGGTGGTGGCGGTTTGGGGCCCCGCCAGGGCCGACTGTGCTGCACCCCGCTTGGCCTTGCCTGAGGGGCTTTTCCGGCAACCCCACTCCTGAGGGAACGAGCTGGTCTGGCCTGGCCTGGTCTCCCGTCCGTGTCGTGGGGGCCACAAATCCCAGACAGGAGTTGTATGGGAAGCCCGGGGATACCTTCCCAAAATGTTCAAAACCTCTAAAGGGTACGAGGTGTGCCCTTGTCCAAGGCCCCGGTGGTGATGTTGGGCCTGCCCTATGTGACAGACATGTGAACTGAATATTGCTTGAGTCTTTCATGTTGTATAAATAAGTGCATATTCATTAAAAAATTGACATGACCTTGCCATCTATAGCAAGACTCTTACACTTTTGGGTTTAAGGAATTAGTGGGGCTGCAGGGTTTGTCACGGAATTACAGAATGGGTAACGTTAGAAGGGACCACAGTGGGTCATCAGGTCCAACCTTCCTGATGAAGCAGGGTCATCCTGGAGCACATTGCACAGGATTGTGTCCAGACAGCTCCGGAATATGTGACTCCACAATCTCTCTGGGCAACTTGTTCCAGTGCATGGTTCCTCACACAGTAAAGAAGTTCTTCATTGTATTCAAGTGGAACTTCCTGTGCATCAGTTCCTGCCGATTGCGTCTTGTCCAATTGCTTGGGACATTTTGTGTCTTGGGACATACTGTGTTTCCAAACTTCACCTGCAAGCATTGTGGCGATGCTCTGCATCCCAATTCCCGATGATACTGAGAGATGGTGTCCTTTGTGACATCCCTTCAGAAGTTTTTTCCTCTTCCCAAGCTCTACCTACTCAACAGCTTCATTTTGGAGCCTGCACTTGCTGGCGAGAGGAAGCAAACAGTAAGCGGGCCAGAGGAGAGCTGGGCTTTGCAAGGACTGGCACTGCAGTAAGTAGCATTTACCAGGCTCGGGAAGGGAAGAAAGGAAACAAGACTGGGGTGCTCAGACCTATGAAGTGTGCCAAGAAGGTGCAAAGCTTAGGGGCAGCAAATGCCACATGATCTGGGTTGTGTTAGGTATGATGCACGGACTGCTGCAGTGTAAAAGCTGCCAGCCATACAGCATCCTTATGTACAGGAACAAGACTGGGGTCACTTCCTTGCCTTATGCAGCACTCTCCCCTTATACATGCAAAGATTATATTCTCTGTATGTACAGCATTATTCAAGAGTTTATGCTGGGGTGGTTATCCACTGTTATTCTTAGGTCCTCACCAGAGTCCAAGCCTTTGACCCATAAATACAATTTGTGTCATTGTTTCCCCCAAACAATTATCACCCTAAGTGTTTAAGTATTAAAATACTGCTGGGCTGGTAGATTTTAATAAAGCAATTTAAATTACTCTTATGGTAATCTGTCTTCATTATCTGCTAGCAAAACAAATTTTTTATCAGCAGCAGACTTTGCCACAGATTTTGTATAATTCTCATAGCTATAAAACTATTAAACAGTTTTGGCCTATGAGCTGAGACCTTTGGTATGCTGCTCACTGACACCACATTAATAACCATCGATAGCCACTCTTGGAGACTGGTCTGTAAACCAGTTTGTAAATCCAGCTCATTCTTTCTTAGGTCTGTACAATTTGGTACAAAGTCAAGTGCCTTAAAGGAATCCAAATATAGTCTGTGAGCACAGTTACTTTATTAACAGAACTTACAGTCCTTCAAAAGGCAAGCAAAACATTATAAAGGTTTTTGACAGTAAGGATCTTCTGTGACACTGACACTTTCAGTGACGCTGCTGACAATTCAGTGGCTGATGGTTTTTAACCTATGCAGGAAAGTTTATTCCAAATTAGAACATTTATAACAGGACCATGCAATATAGTGTTCTTATTCTTCTTTAAGAATATTCTTCCTCAGACCAAATGTCAGTGGCACAATAAACCTTCAGTCACTTGCATTAATCATGCTTTTATAGCAGCAATACAATTTTAATCCTTTCTATCCTGCAGCTACTGGGATCAGGATGGGACTGGTGGCTGGAGCTGTGTGACAGAGTGTGAAGTGAGGCTGTGACAAAGGGCTCTGCCAGGAGACACAGGCAGTGTAGAGAAGGACCAAGACCAGAAACAGACCCAGGATTCTGGAAACTGCTGCTGAACTACAGCTGTTCGTGGTGATTATGTCATGTTTAAGGGTCTCCTCTGCGATGTCATGGGGCAGCTCTGACAGCCCTTCAGTGGTCAGTGTGCTGCCTACATCCTGCCTCCTCTTTCTCTTCCTTCTCCTTTCTTCTTCCCCCAGCCCATTTTATTGTCTCTGCCCCCCAGATTCCCTACTCCAACTTTCTGCCCCCTGCTGACACCATTACTCTGCTGCCAGCAGCTCTAGCAATTTTTTCTCCCTACAAGATACACTCCCCATAGGTGTGTGGAGGAGGGGAGAGGAACGTGAGAAAAAAGTTTCAGAACGGCCAAATCATCTGCTATTTTTACAAAGAGAAAGGGCAATTGAGATGAACAAAGGGAGTAACTGCTTAATAGTCACCACAGTCTGTGCTTGAATAACAAGGACCATGATCCTGCTTTTTCATTCATCCTTGTGCTGTGAGTGTCCTTCTCATGTTCTGGGAACTGAGGAGCAGCAGTCTTGGACCAGAAGCTTCCTATTAAATAACAGGTCAATAATAGGCTCCCATGAACTTCTCAGTCATCAGATTCCAAGCCTGTACTGGCCAGATGTCAGAGACCACACCCAAGCAGAGGCCTCTGGGTGATTATACACAAATAACATTGATTGATTGTAATGCCACAAAAATGAAACCTTTCCGTTGTGTCACAAGAGCAAGAGAAATTCCTCTGCATGTGAAATTAGATATCTGGCAGATTTTTTTTCTGAACAGCTGCAATTTGCACCCATGCTGTCTTTTTCACACACACACAGAAGGAAGGGAAAAGCAGCCTTTCCGCAGCAGTATTTTCCACATCTCAGGACCTGCATGGGTGTTTCTCTTCTCTGACTTGAGGCAGGTTCTTAACTCATGTGATGAGAGGAAATGAGGAGCACTCCCTCCAAGGAAAAAGAAGCCTAAGCAAGGCTCCCATATCACTCAAGTAATTCAGGACACATCCCTCTGACAAGTGCTTCCTAGAAAAACGCTGCCAGGAGCCTTGTTTTGATGGCCTTTGAGCTCCCTAGCATGGACATCCTTGTGGTTAGTTTCTCACAACTGTGATTTTCTGAATTGTTGTCTTTGTATCTGGTGACACTGTCTGATTTTGAAACCTTTATTTCACTTGTCACCCTGGAGAACAATCCCTCAGGGGGAATAGTACATGAAGATGGGCAGATGCATGGTGGGAAGTTAACATTTATAGCAAATATTTAACTTCACGCCTGTAAAACTAGACTGGATTTTAGGCAGCTTTGTTTATTCTCCTGCAGAAGGGTTGTTGCCTGCCAGACTTCTCAAAGGAGGTGTTCAACAGGCCCACACATGTTTGCGTTAGGCAGTGTTTATCTAAACCTTTGATAGAATAGAAAATATAATTTGTCGTGAAGATTTTCAAGAAAATTTTACTGTATAGTATGTGCAGAGATTGAATACAGAGTGGAAGAAATATTCCCGTGCCATAATATGTCCCTGTCAGAATTAATGTCAAAACTGTTTGTCTGGTTCTACTAAAAGAATCAACATTGTAACTTCAGTTATTTTTAAAAGATATCTCTGAGTATATTTGGCCTCAGCAGTCATGAGACAACACATTCAGGCCTTTAGAATTGACTTAGGTTATTTGGAAACTGAAAAACACAGCCAGGGGCTCTGCACACATCGTCAGTACCTCTCCTCTAGAAACTGTAAACAGCAGTAAGCTTTATAAAGGCATCTGTGTGTAAATACACTTAAAAGTATTGATAAACAATTTTTAAAGCTATTTACTGCTGAAAATATCATGGGTGAGAGACCCACAATCAGTAGAGTGGTCTTCTTATCAAATTACAAGACTGCCTGAAGGGCAGGCAAAATTCCAAGTAAGTTCTGCCATTGAAAGCACATCTATCTTTGGTATCATCGAGTATACAATGTAGCTCTTTGGCATGAATTTATATGCCTGTTCTTTTTCTGCAGAGAAAAAAAAGGTGTTAACATTTTGACCACAACCTTCTTAAAACATGTATTTTATGCTCTGGAGCCAGAGCAATTCTAGGATACTGCACAGATTCCTAATGAGTCTGGTATTCATGCCATTAAAAAATGCAAGGTCAGTTTTGTCATGGAGTTAGTTACCAGTATTTCATGTTTATCAATTCATTGGAAATAGCTTTGTTGCTCTTTAGAAAACTGCTGAGCTCAACATACTTAAAATGTTGTGGTGAAACTGAAGTGTCTCAGAACATTCGGAAAGGATTTTCTGTTGTCAAGAAGATACATGATTAATGTTCATTAGCAGAGTGCACTGATTTCATTCACTTGGGTAACATTGAGTGAAACCTTACATGTCTCCACCCATATGAAGCAATCTTCTATCATTTAAAAAAAAAATTCTGAATTTGCTGAAAGCTCTCTCAACATGCCTTTATTAACAAGCCAATGCTGGAAGGAAAAAGACTTCATTGCACTCAAGAAGTTCGTAAGATAGTGTTCCCTCTGCACCTTTTTTAGCAGGAAAAAGCTCCAAATCTTCTTCAGAATGCGAAGTAAATGAAAAGTCAGCAACTTTCAAACGTGTTGGAAGTTTGAAGTGCTGTATTTACATGCATACTGGAAAAGCTAGTATTGCTTAACTGTCTTTTTGCTTAGATTTTCATGAAAATTTGTTACTGAAGAGGAGAGAGAGGGTATACATATAGTATAGGCCAAGCTTTGCAATTAAATTAGGTTTATGCTCAATTATTAATGGCTTATATGTAACAAGGTTCTGCTTCTGTCTGAAGACAATATGCTAATACTAACAAGTGGTGTAGCACTGTATTATTAAAAACTACATCGTAGTTTTGCCCCCCCCTTCCCTGTTCTCTATTTGAAGAAAGCATCTGGCTGTTTTGTACAGTACCGAAGGTATCCATCGCCATCTAGTGGCATCACGTTGTGTCTGAGTCGGAACCGAGCGCATAAGACCCTTCCCAAGATGCTGTACCAGAGCTCTGAGCCAGCCTCTTCCGAAGGTGGCTCAGAGGCTTTGGTGTCTCGGAGCTCATTCCTGAGGAGGTGTCTCAGAGTGGGTACAAATGTGTGCGAAGAGTTTTTAGTGGGACAGCTTTTGCTGTACCTGTCCAGTGGGGAGGTAGCATAGGTCATGCTCTGACCTCTGTACTGACGTTTTCCTGCCCAGATTTTGGGAGCACTTGAAGAGGAACCCCTGCTCATTCCATGGTGGAAGAAGTTACTTGTATTTGGAGAATGCCATGAAGTATATCTTAGGGCATAACCCATCCCAGTGCTTACTGATCTGCTTTCTTCAAGATCAGTATTGATTTTTGTCTCAGTGTCATGATTTTTTTCTTCTGGATTCTTGTATGGTAAATTTTTTAATATATGAAATGAGGGCTGATTTTACCCAACAGAGGGAAAATAATAAATAATGCATAAGACTGAGTAAAACATTCTCTCTGTGGTCTCCTGCTCAAAGAAACCAACGAAGCCCAGGGACGAGCTGATTAGCCACTGTGGCCTCTGTCACCAAGGATGAGCGAAAGGAAAGGCCTTGCAGGGAAACCAAAAGAAAATGAAAATTCATTTGTTTCCCGGAGCATATTTCTCAGTGCCTAATTAGGTGCATACCTTTTTGCTGAAGTCCACAAGAAGAACCATAATTAGATTTCCCACTGCAAGAATATTATAGGGTTTGTCAATGACAGGCAAATTGGGAAAATGTTTAGAAACCTCAATGGATTGTAAGAGTAAGCTATGCAGGAAGAGTGGGCAGGAGACTCCCTGGAAGGGGTTGCAGACAAACAGGCCTCTCATGGTGGCTATCAGCAAAGTCAAAGGGAAATACTCTAATCTTGAAATGCCAGGCCACTCGCTACAAGTCAGTAGGCTTGATACTGAGATTCAGCCCCCTAGCTGTTGGTAGATCTTGATGAACTATTTGGTAAAAAAATTCAGGAAAAATTTGTTCCATTATTTCCCTATTAAATTATTTGCTTACCTCCTAATATTATCACAACATTACCAAGCTGACTGGGATTTTTTTCTTTTCAATAATGACAACAACAGCAAAGAAATGCAAGCAAATAGTAAGAGGCACCTTGGCCATAAAAACAACAAAAAAGGAGTGGATGCCTTATAAATCACAGATGTGGTTGCAATTAAAGGTAATCTTGGTCCCATCCCAAACAATTTGGCTAATTATTTGGCTCAGCATGAGTAATGACAACATTGCAGCACACACAAGGAAAACCAAAGATGTTCATGAGAATGGGTGTGGAAAGAAAAATTGTTGTGTGCAAGATGAAACTGAAGGGCAAAGAGCTCAGCTCTCAAGGAGGCCCAGTAAAAGAAACAATAAATCCAGCGGTAAGAGTTTTAATGCATTTAATAAACCAGACAGCAATACCATATGATTAAAAGAATAAAAAATGAAGTAGCAGTACTGAAGGAAAAAAGTGATACACAGAAGTGTATTTAGATGATTTCAATTGTCTACAAGAACTCAACATTTCCTGAAAGAACTAGAGATATGAAAGCAGATAAAAACTGGGGACATAGTTACCAAAGCTGGATTGTGCCAAATTAACTTGGTATTTTCCTTTGCTAAAATACACCATGTTTTTAGAGAATGGAATTGCAATAAAGCCAATCCATATAGATTTCAGTAAAGTGACTGACATGGTGCTATATGAAAATCAGTGTGATGATGTAGGAAAATCAGAGGGAAAAAACCAGCTGAAGTGCAACAGCAATGGCTGTACTTACAGGAGACTGCTCAGGCAATAGGGGATGATTTGTGTAACTGTGGGTTAGGGACTGGCAGCATTTATAATTTCTGTTAATTAATATGTCCAAATAAAATAAATAATTAATCAAATACACTGGTGACAAGACGAAGATATCTGGCATGCACAGTAGGACTGAACTGCCATAAAAAAAGGTCTCAATTAGCAGAAACCTAAGGCAATAAAGACAAGGGGCTTAAGACACTAGGAGGAAGTTCTTCAGTAACTGCAGGTTCATCAGTTGCTGAATAAAAATGAAGAGGAAAGCCTGCCTGGAGATATTTATGCAACTGTCTAAGCTGAGAGCTTATGGAGGGTACTCAGAATAAGTCTATCACAGTGAAGAAAGATAACACATACTCAGAGAAGTTCAGGAATAAGAACCTTAAAATGAGCAAAGAAATAGCACTAGTTTCAGTATAGGCCAGAAAGTGTCTTGTTTAGCTCAACCATATGAAACCAGATGTGGTTTCACAGAGCAAAAAGGGTAAACATTGGGGATGAAGAACTATGCAAGTCAAAGAACACTGCCCCAGGAACAAATATTCTAGCTTCCTCCTCATTGAAGTTGCAATTCCACACAGTCTGAACATTTCCAGTGCAAGCAATACATTAACAAGCAATACGTTGGTGCTACGCTATAACCAGAAACTGATCTCATACTCCCTATTTACTCCTATTATCAGTGAAAATTGAAAGCTTGCAGCATCAGGATCCCTCAGGTCCCTTTGTAATTCAGGTAAGTTGTAAACTTACAAGATTCAGTGTTGAGTTTTGTTAAGGCATGTAATAATTATGAGTGTGCCAGTACATATACCACATTGCAAGTGTCCACTGACATATATTTCTCCGTAATTTTTATACACATATATATATATATATGTGTATTTGACTTCAATCAAAATGCTGAGTTATTAGAATATGGTAAGTAACATATCAATGGAACTATTACACCTTGTTGCCAGGTGGAATACCAAATTTATAATATTTTTAAACAACTATATTTCTCTACCAAAATTAAAATGAAGAAATAATATCTGAATATGTAGCTACCATCATGGAGAATTTCTTTATTGAGGGCTTGACAGTAACAAGCACAGCACAACAGGTTACCTTCTATACGAATCCTTCTCTGTAAATGTCCCTGATCCCTTGCAGTGTTGTATTTTGTACACAAGCAACTTAACTGACTTTGTCATTTTCAGCTTGAAACAATCTTTGGAGTGTACCAGTGAGCTGTGACCTTCTAAATGCCTTTGTTGCTTGGTGGAAAGGCTGAGTCATTCATTGCAAGGGATTTATGGAGGATGCAAAATCAAAATATATGGGATAGATTCTGCACAGGTGTGGCTGCAGTCAGCGGTGCTCTAGAGCTAAATATGAACCATGATTATGCTTCCTCCAAGAGAAAGGAGCCGTCTTGGTGTGAGGCATCTGGCCCCCCGTCACAACCAAGCCTGCACATTAGGGCATGGTAGGACGCTGGAGTCTGGTTCAATGAGACACATTTTATACTTCCTTTATTAACAGGTCTGAACCTGTTCCACTGCTGCACAATTCTTTAAGTACAGAAAGCCCGTCATGAAAGCTAAGCTATACTCAGACCTCAAAAGATGTACCAAAATGACAAAAGTCAACTCTTGGTGGAAAGTTCAGACTAGAAAGAAAATTCAAAGGCTTCTTATTTTTAACCAAGAATGTAGCAGTTTATCTCAATTTCCCAGCTCAAACAATGTGTCAGGCTGGTGAGAGTGAAATATTTTCTATGGGCTCAGTTCCTAGTATTGTTCACAAGCCAAATGTGAGGCTAGATAGTAATGCGTCAGCCCACTTGTGGTCATGGCACAGGCATCTCTTACGAGTGACATGCTTGTGTATTAGAACAAAGGAACATGTGAAGGCAAGGGACTTAACAGACTTCTTCCTTTCTCATAAGCATTTTGGCAAGAAAATTTTGAGAAAAACGTTAAAGTTTCTTCAAAGAATACTGTTATTATTATTTTTAAAAAATGCTTTTAGTGCTCTTCACAATTGATTTTTTCCTAAGAAGTAAGCTAAGTGGTGGTAGCTTAATTTCCTAAGAATTAAGTCTAAGCAGTGGTAGCTAAACAGTTCTCTGAAAATACTGGATTTATGACCAAATCAAATGTAGCACAGAGAGGTACTAATTTGGGAAGAGTAGGATTATTGTCTGTTTTCATACAGCCATATTTCTGCAGTTCAAAGTAAAGAACCACATTACATTGTTTACACTTTGCTTTCATTAGATGTATAACAAGTTGCGTATGTGCATGCACACGTGTGTATCTTTGTGTCCATACTTGTACATACATACACATATTAATTGCATCATATTTGCAGATCATGTTGGATCTGAAAATCTGTTAGAATGCTGGACTTCAGGAGGTTGCAAGGAAACAGGAATGAAGCATGAAGGGGGAACTACCCTCTTTATGTCACTTGAGGCTCCCTAACTGTCCTTATACTTAAATATTAAGATCTTTTAGGGACAATGAAGCCAGTTGTTTTCAGCAAGACCATAGCTGTGGATATGATATTGCAAGGGATGCAACATTCAGCTCCACTCAGCTTTGCTCACAGCAATGAAAATTCACAGGGGTTAAATTAGGGGAAAAAAAGTTATATTTTCTGTCCCTAGTTTATTTAATTAGTAAATGTAACTTGAGAAGTGTTCACCAGTTAAATAAAACCTTTTAACATCAAGTTACTAATTCTTTAATAACGAAACAAATGCTACTTGCTGTAGCTCTCAGTTTTGAAAGTTTTTAACATTAATTAAATTAGGGTAAGTGTAGGATGTCAAGTTTGCTCCAAAATAAGTTCATGTAGGTGATGATCATAGTGGATTTACTCTGAGTTATCATTACTGTGATGCCAGCCTGATAAGGGCATAAATTAATGTCATGTGGCAAAATTCTTGGCCTGAAGGCTGCTGTCATACTACTGATTGCATTTGTTGAAGTGGGCTTACGTAGTCAGCCAGATGCATGACATATTTTATTTTGCAATTGTTTAATGGGAATCCCAAATACACTAAAGCTCCAAAAAACAAATCCCTAGTCTGACCTATATGTAAATTCAGAATAATTTAACTAGGAATGTATCTACAATAATGTTGCCACAATCAGAATCTGAACTTCTCTTGGCGATTAGGATTTTGGTGTGGTAGCTTTATAATGAGTGTGTTTCAGCTACTTTTTCTAATTAAATCAGTGTAACATGGTTATATTACACACAAACCTCTCGAAACAGAAAAATATTTTTGCTTTGTGTTCTAACCTTATGCAGTGTTAACATGATACTTTACATACAAGCTAAAATTACACATTGAGACCCACTTTTCCATAGTATATTCTAGCTAAACAGATCATCCACAAAATCTTCTTTTAGTGTTTTTGCTATAAATTTGGTGTAACTCCACTAAGGTCAGATGTGAAATTCCAGTTTTTTGAGCTCAGAATCTGTTCACTGTAGCACACATACCCATTGATTATATTTTGCCTTGCCACGTGTATCTGAGGGCTAAACTTGCTTTTGAACCCTAAGAGCTGTCTCTTCAAGCAGGCTTACTGTTTCCTTAGCAGCAGCACATGTGGCTTCTAAACCACACATGATGCTAACACAGTGTCTGAGGCTGCCCTGCAGTGTCACCTAGCCACAATTTTTGCCCGTGGCTCCTGGTAGCTCATGCTGCAGATAATTCACACTGCCTCTATGAGCTGGCAAAGAGTGAAATCTACCAAATTTAGTGTGGCCCTTCTCGGTTACCTCCTATGGGTCGTCTGAGAAATACCTAGAGGCCCAGGAATCACAAGCTGAGAACCACTAGAGCTGAGCAACCCAACGGCCTAGTCCACATCCTTGCCTTTTTAGATAGCTATTCTTTGTACCAGTACTGGCAAAGAACTTCAGTATGCTCCCCATCACTACTGTGCTGACCCTGTGTGTCAGGTAAAATGTGCAAATAAATGAAAACTCTTTATGTTCTCTTCCATGTTATATATACACGTTACTTTCCTGTCATGTTATTACATTAGCACATCAAGCCACCACTTAAATCAGGCTGCACTGTGCTGAAGAAAGGGACCTGTTTTTAATATCTAACTCCCTTGGTTATGGCAAGTTGTACTGCAGCATTATACCATAGTAAAGAGAAAGATGAAAGAAAGGTTTGACAAATGTGTGTGGTTATATGATTTTACCAAACACTGTGGTCAAGCAGGCCACTCATTAAAGAAGTGTTGCAAACTCTTTTGCAAATGTATGGGTCTGGTAGCTTTAGAGTGGTGTATGCATGAATTTTTGAAGGCTAACTCAGCCTGATTTATATTTCTTTTACCTTTTGATCCTTAAATCAATAACTGTATTAATGTTCCTTGCAAAGTCTTGTGAATTTTAGTCCTGATATATCAATAACCAGAATGTTTGATAAAGTATCTCCCCAGTTTCTTTCTCCTACATGGAGTTAGCGTTCATTGCTTTATGATTCCTGCCTAGACTGTGGATATGAAAATCCCAAAATGTCAGCCTTTGCATAGGCTGCAAAGGAAAATCTGGCATCAACTGACAACAGTTTAGACTGAAAGGATAAAAAGCCACCGTGGAGAAAATCACCTGGAATCTGCAAGAAGGTTAATAATCCCAGGTAGGTCAGTGAAGGTTATCATCATGGTAGGTCACAGCCTGCGTCTTCCCAGCAACCCCACAGTAGTAGCTGCATTCTCCCACTTGGAAACACTGGCTGCCTAGTCCAGAAAGAAAAGTTCCTAGAGGGGACTTCTCAGAGGAGATGGTGATCAAAGAAAGCACAGGTGATACATACCGATAATTGCTACTCTATACATCTAAATTATAACCACAGCTTGTGGTTATCTCCCATGTTATGCTGGGCAATTTTTATAAAGAAAAATGCTATAATATACTAAGCACTGGCTGAAAACCCAGATTCCCCAGTGTGCTTTCAAAACTCCTTGCTATTTTGACTGTAGTCTCCTGTTGTGATTATAGTAAATCACAGAATAATTTAGGTTGGAAAAGACCTCTGAAATCATTGAGTCCAGCCTTTCCCTGGACTTGCTCCAGCACCTCAGTGTCCTTGATGGCCCAGAACTGGACACAGTACTTGAGGTACAGGCTCACCAGTGCTGAGTACAGGGGCACCATCACTTCCCTGGTCCAGCTGGCCACACTATTCTTCATACAGGCCAGGATGCCACTGGCCTTCTTGGCCACCTGGACACACTGCTGGCCCATGTTCAGCAGCTGTGAACCAGCACACCCAGGTCCTTTACAGCCATTCTTCCAGCCACAGCAGCACTGCAGGGGGTTGTTGTGACCCAAGTGCAGGACCCAGCACTTGGTCTATGTTGAACCTCATACCATTGGCCTCGGCCTGCTGATTCAGCCTGTCCAGATCCCTCCGTAGAACCTTCCTTCCCACCCAAACTGGTGTCATCTGCGAGTTTACGAAGGGTAGACTTGATCCTCTCATCCAGATCATTGATAAAGCTATTGAACAGGACTGGGCCCAATATGGAGCCCTGGGAAACACCACCAGTGACCAGGCACCGCTGGATGCAGCACCATTCACCACTCTCTGGATCTGCCTATCCAGAAAGTTCTTAGCAAAGAGTGCACCTGTCCAAGCCATGGGCTGCCAGCTTTTTTCTGGAGAATGCTGTGGGAGACAGTATGCTGAAGTCCAGGTAGACAACATTCACAGCCTTTCCCTCACCCACTAGGTGGGCCACCTGGTCATAAAAGGAGATCAGGTTGGTAAGGCAGGATCTGCCTTTCCTAAACCTATTCTAGCTTGGTTATCCTGTATGTGCTGTGTGATTGCACCCCAGATGATCTGTTACATAACCTCGCTGGGCAAGTATCTTTCCTTAGAGTGGCATTTGTCTGTGACAGCAGACACATTTTACCAGACATAACACAGTTTACAGCACAGTTTACAACACCAATGTCCCAACCTGTTGCTATGTTGCTTTTGCTTCTTCACACACTACAGGTCTCCTCAAAACCATGGTACAGCCAGGATCCATCCTCACATTTGCTGCAATAAAACACAACCCAGGGGCTGGCATTGAACTGGCAACAGTGAACTGAAAAGTAGAAAGGAGGTAAAAGCTGCTACAAATGAGGCCGTCATGGGCTCTCTAAGGATAAATTAGGGAGACAGGATTTTTTTTTTTTTTCTGTTTGTCTCTTTTGCTATTCTATTCATGTTTGGCTACAGACTGTGAAAATGGACAATATTTAAATAGTAAATGGCAAGTATCCCTTGAACTGGCCTAATAGCTCACATTTCTATTTTTTATTCTACTAGAGATGCATGTTAGTGCTACAGGAATGCTTTGTGTTTCCCAGATCTCTTAAAATCTCAGATTTCTTAAAATTTGTTCTAGAACATGACCAATGTTTACATTGGCTTTTTCTCTGAGTTATCTGTCATGGACTGTACTAAAGAGAGACCATAATCTGCAAGGATCCAGGAGGATTCTAGAGGGAAGAAGCAATAGTGACATGTTTAACCTGATCTGGCTACAGCAGTGAAAGGATCCATGTGTGATGATACCGCAATTACCATGTTCTTACCCAATTAATAAGGGCTAGTCAGACTGATTTCTCTTCTTCAGTATCTTTTTTTCAGTCTTCCAGTGGAGCATACTCTTCCCAGAAGTCACTGAAGTCAAACCTATCTTTTAGGGCTTCCTCTGACCAGCAAACTTTCTATGCATTTGCTTGCTTGCATTTTGCAATGTAGAAAAACTCTGACATCAATAGGTACTTCTGTATTTTAAGTATGTGGTCTGTTCTCAGAACAAAGAGCCCACAAGTCTCTCATGCAGTCATGCACAGTATGTAGTCCACCATCACTGCTGTTTACCCCATGAATTGCTGGAGAACCCGTTCTTTGTGTCAGTGGAAGAAGGATAGCCAGACCTGAGGCTGGAAGCAACTTTTCTACTTATAATAGCTTTAATAGCTATTAAATAGCTTTAATACTTATAATAGCTTTTTTTATAATAACTTTTCTACTTGTTAATGAGTTCAGAAAAAGAAGGTTTTGTTGGTTTGTTTTTTCTAGATGGATGCCCCTTTCTTTAAAATAAGAGGACATGGAACATCTTCATGGTCTAGCCACTGTGGCAAAAAAGCTGTCTGTTGTTATGGTGGTAGAGAAAATATGCTGGCTGCAAAGAGGAAGCAGAGGGATAAGGATTGTTCAATTGTTTGAATTGCTTAAGGAGTAAAGTGGGCAAAAGTGGGTAGAAGTAACATTCAGTAGCAGAAAGCAGCTTGCTTGTCCTCAGAGCTAGGAAGGAGTTTTCCCAAATATGTGGCTGTTATGCAGATATCTGGCATGTTTGGGGCTGGTGTACCCAGAACACATCATGACCCAGCAGTCCTGAAGATCATGACCATGATCTGACCATGACGGGATTAAAAAAATTAACAAAAAATATCCTCTCAAAGAGTAGGCCAGACAACCCATGCCCTTATCTTTTTGATGATCATGGAGATGAGACTTGCCAAAGAAAAATCACAGTGCTTCTTGTGTTTCTAGTTTTCACTTCTGGACCAGGCTGGTAATCATATATCCTGAAGCACAGCTGTATTGGAGATGTATGCACAGACTCATTGAAACACAGCAGTTATGAGTTTTATAGTTGGCACTGGCAAATACATCCCTTTCTGTATGGAAAATGTCTATTCCCTCACAGACATGTCTTGGTGGAAGATCCAGCTGCTTTTATCTCCATCACGACTTTTCATGAATTTCAACCAATTGCAGCAGTAAAGGCTTTGGAGTAACAGAGAAGGTTGGTTGCCCTTAGTGGAAGACTGAGAAACATGTCATGGGCTGTGCAGATTAATTGATGGTGGAGAAAGGGCTAGGATGATCTTGTTGAGTTACTGTGAAGGCTTGTGGACAGACAATAAATATTGCTGCAATAATTCACAGGTCTGTTGTAAAATTAAATTTATTTTTTTATATCTGTGAAAGGTAGGATCCATCCAGCCCAGTGTACTACCTTCTATAGCGAGCACAGGTTGATGACAAGGCAAAAGCAAGAACAGGGCAAGCCTTTATGACACCTTCATACAAGTATTCCTTACGGTTCTGTCTCAGAAGGCTTCTTGGGTCTGTTGTGTTACATCTGTCTAGTGGTTCTCAATAGATCCCTGTTCCAAGTGTCTGTCTCGAAACTTATCTGATCTGCTTCATCTATAACATCACTTGAAAATGAAGAAGTTCCACATATCTTCCAGCTGCTGCATAGTAACCATGTCCTTTTGTTTGATTACAATCTAGCTATTACCAGCTTCACTGGAGAACCTCTACGTCTTGAATCAGAAGAGACAGTGACCAGTAGATTCACTCTTTCCATTCCATTCAAGATTTCACAGACCTATATTGTACCCCCTTTACACCATCTCTCTTATAAGCTGGAGAAGATCCATTCCAGTCATTTGTAGTGATAGAAGCCACAAAAAGTCCCATTAACATATCAACTGTTTCCTCAGAGTAAGTTCCAAAAAAATACACAGAAAAAGAAAGTACAGGGGTGCCTTTGAAATCTCTAAAGGCAAAGACTGAAGAATTAATAATTTCATAAAGTTCATCCTTTCTGAATGAGGAAGCAGATGAGTGGAGAAGGAAGCAGACGAAACACTGTGATTGTGCAACGAAATGGTACAGCAGGATGCACCCTCTCAATGCTCCCAGTTAAAATTTTTCCCAAACATGCTCAAAGTGTCTGCCAGCAATCCATAGCTCACTTTGCAAGCTGGTCTGCCAGAGAGCCCATGGCTTCCCTGACACCTGGTTTCTCTTCTCTTAAACAAGTTATATTCAAATACTGTCCTTGTGGTTTTCAATTATATTGCTGGACTCTCCACCCACCCTCAAGACAACAATATTGACTACAAGAAAGAATATTTTATGGTATGGTATGGTATTACCATCCACTTTCAGTGGTACAATGGAATTATCCCTCCCAAAATCTCTCAAAATTGGTACAAAGTTCTGGAGAAAGGAAGAAAAGCACATATGCTGATAGGGAAACCAGACAATGAAGAATTACTGTAATTTTTCTCTCATTCGCAGGGTTCCCTCTTAAAAGTGAGAAAAACTTTTGTCTGTTGTCTCTACCCACAGCAAGTGAGGGAAGAGAAGTAAACAAAGGAAATGCCCAGTAACTGAATTCATAGAAGCCTCTAGGAAATGAAGAAGGACCAAAAAGGGTTTGACAGGCATGAAAAGAAAAAAGAGGAAGACCCTCTCTTTGACTGGCAGAGATGTCTCCCTCTGACTAAAAAGATTGCAGAGAGTGGCTTTTTGAACTCAAGAGCTCACACAAAAGAACAACACTCGCTTGAAAGAGAGAATGGGCATGAACCATGAGATGACAAAGTATCAATAAGTGAATAACGGCTGGAAAATATAGTCTATTAAAGTTGCCATCCAAATTGTGTATTTGTCTTTCTCTCTTTGGTACTTAACACTACATGGGGCCTGAAATTTCATAAGCCTCAGCCTTTCCCAAAGTGGAAACTTCCTCCTGGAGAGGGGAGTTTTGGCACAAGAACTCTTCACCCCTATCCTTTCCTTTGCAGTAGAGCAAAATCAACTACTCTGGGAGCCAAGTGCCTTTAATCCAAATGAGAGACGTCACTAGGGCATTTCAGTTCACTGAGTCCCCAGGGACTTACCAGAGAAAAGGCTCAATCAATAACTGCTCTCATCCCTGTAGTCCAGAGATGGATGCTATGCCACCCCAGCCAAAAGGGGTCCTTAACTTCTGAGAATGAGAGAAGTAACACCGAGATCTTCTGCAAATAGAACCAAAGCCCTGAAATATCTCCTCTTTTTTTGCATTCCCTAAGCTTGCATAATAGTTCTGCATGTGAAATTTTAGAGAAATGAAATAATTTATGGTTCCAGCTTGCTGCTCTTTCTGCAAAGTGGATTTTTTAAAAAATCCTGAACTCAAAACATGCCCCTGAATGGAAAGTTCAGTCACCTCATGGCTGTAAATCAGATGTATAAAGGAAGCATAATATTTGAGCAGTACTTTTGCTTTTAAATTCCATTAGATCAAGATGTACCAGTAGCTGTGGTAATAGGTACTTCTAGATATTTATGAAGTACAGAAGGAAAATAAGACAGTCCTTGCAAAATTAAAACTTCCCTAAGTAACTCTGCAAACTCTGACATAGTGCAGGGGTTGTCATATCTCTCAAACTGAAATTACACCACATGCGCATGAAGGCCATGAGAAACCAAAACTGTCCAGTAGAAATCCAAAAGCATGGTGCTTTTGGATTTTTTTTTTTGATGATAAGCCATGAGAAGCCACACAGAACAATGGGTGCTGCTTTCTTCACAGTTTTTTGGAAAGATTTTCCAAAGTTTTTCTAAAAACTCTTGAGACCATTTGAGCCTTTCCTCAATGCATGTGCTCAGTGTACTTTTAAGAATTTCCTGAAGGCTGCTAAGCAAATCCTCATCCTTTACCACCTGACCTGTGCAGAGTTCTTTTCCTTGCTCTCACAGCTGCTGTCCAGCTCAGAGCAGTTATAAACCAAGGCAAGCACAGCTAGTCAGAGCCCAGCTTTCAGGCAGTGACCAACGCTCTTCAGTCCCTCAGAGGCATACCCTCGTCCTCAGAAGCAGTGCCATCCTGCAGTTGCTTTGGTCTCACTGCCCTGCCTATTTCTTTGTCTGCCACTGCGGTAGACAGTGGGAGGGGAAAAGAGAACATTTTTAGAAATGAGAATTGCAAGATCCTTAAAGCTTGGAAACAAATTTGGAATCCACCACAAATGCTCTGTTAGTTGACCAATCAAAATCAAAGTGTTCATCCCCAGATCAGTATTTGTAAGGACATCTTCAGCACGGCAATAGCACATGCTCTGGACCACTGAGATGTGCTCTGCTGTCCCTTTGCTGCTACTGCAGCTCTGAAGTGAAGTTTCAGGAGTAATATAGCTGCTGCTGGTTAGATCATATTGCAGCATAACACATAATGACATCTAGCTCTCTGCTAGACAACACTTCTTTCTAGAGCTCAGAAATGGCTCCTTATGGGTTAAACCTATTTAAGGTCCCTCCTTAAGCAACTGTTCAGTTTTATTGGCCTTTCCCTCTGCCACAGCAGCAGCAGACAGGGGGAAAGCTGTTGAAAAATGAAACAATAGTTGCCTGTTTTGCAAAACTGACTGCATAAGTAGCAGTGGGTAAGGAGGTCTGCATGGACACCTGAGTGTGTGCTACCACGAATGTGTGGATACAGAGGGGAGGGAGGGTGACGAGAGAGGGCTGGTGCTACCGGTCATTATGAAGTGCCTATAGGGAGACTGCCTGTGTGTTTAAATCAGAGAGGTCCCACGCTCCAGGGATTCAGCCCTGTGACTCCCAAGGCTCAGCAGTAGAGTGACAGGCATGGGAGATGTGGTCACAGCGCCAAAAGCTAAGTTGGAGGAAATCCCCAAAGTGAAAACAAAGACTCTGTAAGTCATTTCCTCCAAGCTGAACAGAAAGACATCTGTGTTGATCCAGCTATCACACACTAGTCACAACAAAACAATTTGCTTGCAAGCAGTACAGACTCTGCTTGCTTTCCTCTAGACTGACAGTTAGAAATGTGAGAGATGTATTTCCACTGAACTTTACATTTCTCTCAATGAGGTTTTGCAGAGTGACAGTTTCTATAGGTTAGGCTGGGCTAACAAAGGAGGTAAAGAAGAGAGCCTGCGCAACATCTCACTACAGACTCTGAAGTCTGAAGATCAACCCAGGCACCTGACGGGTGCCAAAACCCACTTCAGTTATTCTGGCTGTAGATGAGTGCCTGAGGTTTGAGGTGGCTGGATGCTACTCTTACATATGGATAATTATGAAGGAAGATATTGACACCCCGGGGGCCACAGGGGCAAGAGCAGATCTGTGAAGGGCATTAAAGAAGAGCCACCTTTGCGTGCGCAGCCCACTCGGGATGGGGGAGTGTTGTGCCCACCGCGTCCCTACAGCCCAGCCCGCAGCCCCGCGCGCGCTCACTCTCACCGCGGTTTGGAAAGAGAAATGTCTGACCGAAGCACCGCTTACACATAATTTAAAGCCAGCTGGTGCCAAGCACCTAGATTTTGGGGGAAAGTTTGCAACCGAGTTGTGTAATTTGCCTTTTTCTTGTACTTCACCGACACGATTCTGGGCAGCTTCCGCCGGCTGCGTTGGATGTGGGACACCTTCGCACTTGAGCTTCTCGCCGTGCCGCACCTGCCCCGAGCGCGGAGGGTCCCGCTCAGGGGCCGCCCCCGCCGCTTCCTCCGCCGGTGCCCCGCGGGGAGCCGCGCTCGGCGGGACGGCGAGGAGGAGGTGCCTTTCCGAGCCGGAGCGGAGCAGTGCGGTGCCTCTCTCCCTCCCTCCCTCCTTCCGCCTCCCTGAACGCCGCGGGTGCCACGGCTCCTTCCGCGGCGGCGGCCGGGACAGCCAGGTAAGGCAGAGCCGGGGCTGCCGGGCAGCGGGAGCTCCTCGTAAGGCACCGGGGGCAGTTCCTTCCTCCTCTCTCACAGCCGGGGCTGCCCGAGCGCAGGTAGCCGGGTCCGCGCCCCGCAGGGACCTGTCTCGGGGGGTGCCGGATCACGGAGCCCACCCTGCAGCGGCCGCTGTTTGAGATTTCAGAAGTGTGGGCGCCATAAGAGCGGAGGGACCGCTTCCTCGGCGTCGAGGTGTCACACGCACACGTAAGCGGGAGCAATAACAAAAGCTGCCTTTTAAACCTTTGCTGAAAATTGTTGTAATTTGTGTAATATAAGGGGTTGCTATCTAGGCTATCAAACGCATTTGAAAACCGACATTGCTGATTATCTACTTCTTCATATCGCTTTCTTCTCTCTTTCCTTACATTCATGTAACCGCTGTGCTCTACTAAAACTGTTCCGCCTCATCTCAAAGCAAAAGTTGCCTTGTGTGTGAGTTCAGTCATCCCAATAATACCCCCTGCTTTCTGTCCAACAGCGGGGTTATCCTTTCTTGGCAGTGAATGCTCTTACAGTCCTTCGTGCTGGGATACAGCATACCGGCTGCCTGTGCAGTGGGTGACTGGATTCGCATGGTGCTTTTCCACAGGCTTTCTGCACCCCTGTAACTTGGAGCCGGTAATTATTTGAGCTGTAAACTGAGCTTTTAGTGTAGGCATAGCCACAAGCTCCCTGCTTGGAAGGACAGACGCGTACCTTCCTGTGACTGATGTTAATCTGAAATACTTAGGATTGTTTTATGAGTCAAATAAGTGCGACTGTAGCTTGTGCAGATGGAAAAATTGAGTGTAGCACAAATGCAGATAAAAAGGTGTCTTGTGAGTACTTGCTTCTGGAGCATTTGTTTTTATTTTAGAGTAAATGTTGCTCCTACCTTCTCTGACTGTCCCACCTTTGATAGAGGGTTAAGTTTCATTTAATTTCTCAGAACCCTCCAGTGACTGGAAGATGGTTTATTACTTACTGCTGTTATATAAATGTTTAGAGTATTTTGGGCCATCAGAAACAGCACGCATACAAACAGGCTCCCAATTAACTTGAGGGTGACTTTGCACATGCTCATCTTACCTTTTGGCACACCAGCTCGAATCATGCCACCTGTGCAGAAGAGGCCCTTTAGGTGTCCTGGTCTTGTTTCCTGGGTACTGCTCTTGTAGGTGGGGAGGTAGCTTCTGTGCAAGGTGTTACTTGGAGCCATTTGGTGGTTATGGCTTTTAAGGGGACTGCTGCAGGAAAGAGCCCAGTTGCTATCAGATTCGCCTCTAATAGTGTTCATGTTTCTCTAGGTTTTATGTGTTTTATTAATTGAGAAATTACATCTTATTATGAAATAATCACATTTATCTCTGCATTTAGTCCTTGATGAAAGGGTGCCTTACATGTTCCTCTAAATTTCTAAATGATTATTAGGATTGTTTTGAACCAAATGGTTTCTATGTGAGCTTGTCTGCTGAAACCACTGAAAACAGAGCAGTATGGTTATATTTGGCACCTTTTTTGTTTTAATAAGGTAATGTCAAAGGTGTGAAAATCAAAAACATACTGCCAGTTAGATCTCTGTCTTGAAGAAATTCTAGTTCTCAGCTGCAAGACCTGATTTTATTAGCCCTTCAAAATTTATAGGAGTACTACCTTTTTTTTTTTTTTGAATGTTAATATAGAATTTTAAAGTCTTTGAAATCTTCTTAAACTATTGATTGTGAGGCAGCTAGAAGTATGTCCTAAATTATGTCACATTTTAATTCTTAGCTGTAGGCACTCTGGATTTCGCATTGCAATTATCCACTAAACTGGCAGACTGCCTACAATGGATAAAAAGAGAGAAAAATAATAGAGCTGACAAAACAATATCAGCTCCATATTTTTTCATTTTGCCCTGAAACAACATTGTATTCAGATATGCCGTGATAATATGATATCCTGTAATTAAAATAACTGGGAAGTGGTTACTTCCACAAAACTGCTTGGAAGCCTCAGGAAGAGTTCCTCTCCACCAAATGTAGGTGCAACCTCTTGTAGGTTTTATTCTTTGTGTTGTGTTGGCTTATAAACTGCATACAGAAGATAAGGTGCGATGGTGTAAGTTTCATACAAATATTTATACCTCAAATATGCAAAACATGCTCTGTTTCTTAAACAATAGAAGTCTGTGCTGCCTACTGTCAATGCAAAGATCATGGAAAATAATCTTTAGCTTTTGTTAACCATTGATATCTAAGATGTTTTTCTACTTTTGCTTGGTTTGAATTTTTTTCATTAAACTATTACCTATTCACTGCTGAACTTGGAACTGTGCTTTAAAAGCAGGCGGGTTTGTGTATGCCAAAAAATCAGTTGTAGCAGTCTACTGTGGCTCTCCGGCAGAAAGAGGATAAGGAAATAGCACAATAAAAATTGAAAGATATGGAAAGCAGTACTTGGACAGAGTGGGGTACAGGTTGGCATGGTGGAGAAAGCCATGGTGGTGGACTTTTTATATTTTAAAGAACATATGTGCTCCTGAAGGACATGCATCATATATTTTTGGATTTGTGCTACATGTATTTTTATTATTATATAGATGCATCTATTTCCACATAATTACCAATACCTTGGCTAAAAATTGTCAGCAATGGTCAGTCAGTTTTTGCACCATGGAAATTAGAATGATGATGTTCCTTAAATGACCTGTGAATACTAATAGTTTCGCCCATTATGCAAAATGCAAGGGAAAGACTCTCACTACATGAGCTGCATCCTGACTGATCTCCTTCCCACTGCAGAGGTATCAGCTCAATTTACTCTCATTTTCCTGGCTATGGCCTCATGCTGGCACTAGGCATTAGAGGTATACTGATACAACGAGGGCACAACTCTCCAGAAACTAATGAAATTGCACCTCTGTTTTAACAAATGGTCAATTGGGTCTCAAGAAACATATTTTTTTAAGCAGAGGGTGTTACTTCTAAAGGCAAATCATGAGTTTACTCTGCTAGCTGTCAGGCAGAGGAGCATTCTGCTCTGCTGCTTCTGGTCTTTTTTTCTAAGTGTGTTTTCTGAAGGAAAAACCATTAGGAAAGAAAGCAGTGTGCAATTTGAGGGAAACTAATGTTTGGGTGGACACATATTCCTTTTGTCTGGTGAGACAGAAGAGGAAACGGGGAGCAGAGGCTTGTGACTGACCACTGCCCCGTGGCCATTACAGTGCCGGCAGTTCTCAGTCATCCCCTGCCCCAGCTGAGGCACATGGGCTATGATTCAGAGTCAGGGAAAATACCATGTGAAATAAAACCTTGAAAAACAGATAGATAATTTCTTACACGTGGGGAGATGAGTCTCATTATAGGAGGTGCTTTGTGAGGAGGGGAGAAGGTTTTTGCAATTTCTGGGCATGGAGGTGGGTTGGAGTAAGAAGAGATCTGTTCCTTGCAAGCACTGTGAAGTGGCCACTGTGTTCAGATGGGATCGTGAAATCTTGGGAAGAAGACTCCTGGAAGTAGGTCTGTCCATCATGGGCACAGCTTACCTTAGGAAGAAGGACATCAGCTAGGAGCAGTCTTTGGTTTTGACAGCACTCAAACATTTAGGAGAAAAAAGGTATTGCTGAAAATATACCTCTTGGTTGGGTGACTGTTCTGTATTCTGGGTGGTTTAGTAAAGCTCATGCCTAGCTCAGTGTGGTCCAGCCTTGGTATGGTGGGCAGGAGACATGGTTTTCTGGGGCCTGCTGCAGAGAGAGGAGTTCCTCTGAGAGAGTCTAAGCCTGGCCAACAGCTGATGTACAAGAGCCGTTCCCCATCTGCTGAGGGCAGCCATGTAAATCAGCTCCTGGTGAGTGGAAGAAGTGTTTGGCCATGTTTGCAGTCACAACTCCTCTTCTTAGGCAAAGCACTAGGCTGCCACCTGGGCTACCCTATTTCAGCTCTTCAGGTAAAAATTCCTATGCAACATTAAATGCAGGAAAAAGGAGAAAAAAACCTGTTGTGTGCTGAGGTATGTGGGACCTGGGCAAAGGCTTTCTTGGCACTCCTGCTTTTACTCATTCATGCAGATGTGTGAATGGGTGCCACTTTGCCACACATAGGGTATAACTTCAGGTATGCTCAAGTAGGAGTTTCCTGTCAGGAGGGGTTTTGTTCAGCCCTGTGCTGTGATCTGACTAACTTGTAAGATCTAGGCCTTGTTTCCACTTGAATGTGGGGCAGAAAAAAATGGATTTCTGTGGTAAAAGAAGCAGCATCTGGGCAGGAGACTGGGACCCTACCCTTCCAGTGAGCACACTGTATGTTAGACTGGGACAAATTGCTGACCATTTATATTTATTAAACAAAAAAAGAATTTTTTTTTTCTCTCCACAGGATAGCCACATAACTTGCCATCAGACCCAGGTGATATCTGACCTTTTGTTTTAGCAGAACGTTGTAAATCTGTCCTAGGCAGCCCTGTGCACAAATCTTACCAGGTTTGCTGTGCTAGCTGGGGTAGGTGAGATAATCATAATACATACATTCTTAATGTATTCGAGGTTGCTTCTTGTCCTGTGAATTACAGGATGTCCTATATTACAGGCTTAAGCTCCATATTCTGGCAGAAAGAATAACTGTGTGTTTTCCCTGCCTCCCCTCCCCAGTTATGAACATCTCTTCCTAGCTGAAGTTGCAAACCAGATCAATTCCCTGTGGCATGGTGGGAGGAGCAGAAGAGAGGGGGCCTCACCCACTTTGGATTGTGTAGGAGTCTGTTTTGCCATCGGGAACTTTGGGAGAATGACAGGTGAAAGGCTGTGGGGTGTGAGAGCAGTGACAGGAGCTCCTGTGTCAGGAGCTGCAGATGGCTCCTCTGTCACCACAGTGGCTTTCTCTTCCTACCAAGGCATTCTCACCAAGCATGAAGGGGCTTACAGTTCTTTGAGTAAAAAAAAATAATCATGGGCAAACAGCAAAATTCCCTCAATTTTGTTTAGTACTTTTCTGCATCTTTTAAGCTGAGACTAATCTGAAAGTCAATGTGATGCCAGCACTCTCCATGAAAACCTGAGACCTAACCATAAAGGACTGTCTTTGCAGTGCCCTAACTTCCCTCCCTGTAATTTTGACCTCAACGGGAGTAGATTGTGGCAGCCCAATTTCTGGTGATGCCTCTTTTATAATATCCTTATGTCTCACTATAAATAACCAGAGTGGAGTTATATACCATCAAGCATTAATGACCACATTGCATGTCTCAAAGACTTTAAGCTGAATGGTGTTCCTTGAGACAAATGTCGTGTGACACCTGTCAAGTGCCCTCATTCCCTGTTTAACTCACAGCAGTTGAAACAGCTCAACATCTGAGAACCAACATCAAGGAGAGCACAGGTAACAAGCTGCTTTGCTAGAGATGCTCACTACCTTGCATTAGCGAGAGGAAAGGGAAAACATGAGACCACAGTGCTGCCTCAGTTGTGTTTATTTACAGATTCAGTAAGAAACTTTTCCCCTGAATTAATACTTATATTTTGACATGAGTGAAGTCAAGTCCTTTGGTATTTCCTGTTGCTTAGGCTGCACTGTATGTGAAAAAAAAAATTCTTTAAGGTCATAGCCTGGCTTTTCAGTCCTGTATGTGGAGACTTTATTAGTAAGTGGCTGAAATGCAAGTAAAAGCAAGGAATTCTTTCACTACTTCCCGTGGGGAAACAGGTGTTCAGCCATTCCCAGGAAAGCCAGGCCCCATCACGCGTAACAGTTTCTTGGGAAGACAAATGTCATAACTCCAAATGTTACCCCCTTTCTCCTTCTTCCTCTCACTTCATATACTGAGCATGATGCTATATGGTACAGAATATCCCTTTGGTCATTTGGGGTCAGCTGACCTGGCTGTGTCTCCTCCCAGCTTCCCATACACCCGCAGCCCCCTCACCAGCATGGCAGTACAAAAAGCAGAAGAGGCCTTGGCTCTGTGCTAGCACTGCTCAGAAGTAATAAAGCCATCTCGATATTATCAACACTATGATCGGCACAATTTCAAAACATAGCCCCATGTTAGCCACTGTGAAGAAGCTTATCTCTACCCCAGCCAAAATCAATCCAACGTAACAGGGTAAAAGCCTCTGGAATCACAAGATAAGAATGCTGACCTTGCCAGTGCCACTGCTTTGCCAGTGGGAACAGTAGTACAACATCTCAGCTGAAATGTGAATGGTCTTTCATTTTGTGTTCAATCTCTTGTGCTTGTTTTGTAGCTGAGGGGACACATCCTGGTGAAAATGGTACAGGGGAAACTTGACAAATGGGAACTTGCAGTATTTCCCGTTCCCACTTGCTGCCTTGGGTTCTGACCTATAGCTTTAGCTATATCAGCACTGTCTGTTGGGGCTATTCAGTTGCTCAGTAGGTGTGAACAAGCAACGCTTATCAAGTGACCTTATAATACTACCTAAAAATGAAGACTTTGAGGGTAAATATATCCATTAGTCAATGTAAGATGTGGCCAGTACTTCATCATCTGAGTCAGCTTCACAGCTTTTTCTTCAATAGAAATTCGCCAGTTTATTATTGTAGTCTTTCTTACTGGACAGCTTGCACACAGTGTAGAGGGTGGAGAACAAGCAGTTCTTTAGTAGTTGGAGAACAAGTAGTTGTTTAGGGGAAAAAAAGTTCATGGAGTGTTTGGAAAAAGAAGTAACTGAGGAAGCATTAGTCATTCTGTGTGTATAAAGGCAGTCATAATTTGTATGTATTACAGTCTTTTAGTTAGACCATGTCAAAAGAGTGTCTTGAATACTTAGATAAATTAAGCTTATTTTTTGTGTAATTGATCTCAGACTCACCTGAGATTGTACCACATTTGAAAAAACAAACTCAAGTTGTGAAGAAAGTGAATTAAATGGACTCTTTTACTATAGTTAAAAAGAAGAGGCTTTTGATTTCTTTCCTTTTTATATTTTTCTTCCCCATAGATTTGATTTGTTTTGCTCAGATTTACAGTTTTGTGTACAATAGCAATTGTCCTCCTACTTGATGGTGAGCTTTAGGATTCCTAAACAGAGTTAGTTCAACCTCTGATTTAATAGAGCTTTTATTTTTCCAGCCCTCTAAACCTCTGGCTTCCTGGAGAAGTAGGAAAAGCTTTAGCACAAGCATCGCCCATTTCCTTTGCCAATTTCATCTTTGCCTGTTTCTTTAATAAGAGGGTGTTACTGTTTCTCTTCCCTTCTTATCGGCAGAGGATTTTTGGAAAAAAGGCTGAGGCAGCACCTCTGCTTTATTAAAAGTCCAGGCAGTGCCACAGGCCAGTGGGGTACTGGTGGAGTAGCCTTGGTCTGTGTAGAAGCAAAGTATATAGACTCGACTCTTCTGCTCCTCCAAACCAATGCTATACCAGTTTGGAGGTAGTTCTTCCATTTCCCTCTCTAACACTACTTTGAAAAAAAAACTTGCTGGAATAAAGAGGACTGTTTCCTTTTGAAGGTACATGAACATGTAAGGGGGACCATATATATATGGTATACTGTATGTCTCTTCCCAGTTCAGACCCTGACCTTCCCTTCCTGTTCTTACTTTATCTTTTACCTCTTCTCTGTCAGCTGAGTGTCAGTTACATTTGTGCAAGTAAACCAAACCAATATTCTTCATCAGCCCTTTATGCTGCACAAGTGAAGAAGCAAATCTCTTTACGCTCTGCCTCATCTGGCCAGCTCAGTCAAACTCCTTACAGCATCCTGAAATCTTAGTGATGGCTCCACAGAGGGCAAGAGCTGCTGTATGTCATCAGAAAATTAAGTCTGCCATTTCCACTCTGCTTTGTACACAGTATTTAGAATAAAATAAAAACCTAAGCCACAAAGCTTGTACCTGGTAAAGTCTTCCATCTCCCCTTTAAGGATTAATGCCAAATATTGATGTTTTAAAATCTTTTTTTATGCCTTGCTTTCATGTGTCCCTAGCTAACTTTCAGCTTTTTTGTCTTGCAGCAAAGAACATTACAAATTATATAAAATGAAGGCATAGTAGTCAATGCAAGTTTATAGATATTACAGAGCTTTTATGTGGAAGAAATAAGAAAAGCTATGAGTACGAATAAAAATACAAAAAGTTGATGAAGATAGTGAAAATTGATCAGTCCATCCTTTGTATGGTATCCCATTATTTGGTTGCTAACTCAAAGTTATTGCTAAATAATTTAAAGAAAAAAATGCCCATGACAACGTATTTTCTGTATCATGGGTGGTAATAATGTAATTTTTGTTTCATAAAGCAGAGGTTCCTTTCCTAAATAATTTATTCAAGAAGAAGGTGCACTATAAAGTTGTGAAAGGATAATGTAGTAATTGGAGTGTAGTGCTTACAGGAAATGCAAGTAAAGAGCAATAGCTGAGTTTATAAATGATTTGGAGACATGTACATGTCATTCTCCTAAATTATCACTATAAGGGAAAAGAATCCTTTTGGTGCTTTTACCACTTTTCCTGAGCTGCTCTGTGCACTTTGACTCTACTTCTCTTTTGTGATGGTTGATGAGTTGATCCTCCAGTTTTGTGTGATGAACCAGCTTGATGCCAACTGACCCTATCTAAGATGGACCATCATTTTTCAGCTTTGTTTTCTCTGCTTACCCCAGTGACCTAAGTTATAATGGTAAGAGGAAACAAATGCTTGTATTTTGTAAAATGTAGTGAGCCCCTTTCCCAGGAATTTTGGATAACTGGTTCTAGTTGCAATAAAATACTCCTTCTGTGTGCTTACATGAGTATGTTTCAGCTGAATAAAGGATATTTTGCAACATCACATGGTTAGCTTGGAATCTCCAGTCAGATTTGTCACTGAGTTACCCCTTAGCCTGTTTACTTTTTAATCTAAATTTAGTGCAGGCAAATATGAATCTAATTTTCGTAGGGTTTGCTTAGATATAAAATCAGCCAGTTATTGTTTGGCTGATTTTCAAAAAGAGACTGAGGTTTTGCAAACCTTTGGGTATAATTTTGAAATTTATTAGGAAAATAGTACCCCAAAATTACATTTCTCTCAGTTAAAAAAATTCCAAAGTTGCATATGATAGAAGTTTGTTGGGTTTCTGAGAGTCTGATGTTAAAAAAAAAAAGAGAAAAAAAAGTAAATATAAGTATTTTTTTACTTCTCCTTTTTCTGGCATATGATACACTCCAAATATCATGACAGTATTTTCCCCCTCAATTTGAATTTTAAAATTATGATAGTTTGCTAAGTTGTATTTCTTTTGTATTTGTATTTCTGTGAAATTTACCTTTTGATCAGGCATTAATAACAGTTGTATTTTATTTTTTTGTAGTTTGAATTTGCAACCTTAGATGTAGGGCAAAAACACAGTACAAGAGTATATTTTGCAACCCTTCCTTACACTGAGTAGTAATTATTCAAATAAGCCTGTGCTGAATACTTATGTACATACATATTGACATGTAACTCAGTTTGTAGTTTCGTGATAAAGCAACAGAAGCTCCATCAGAAAAACCAGGGTAAGGAGTTCTCCTTTTCTTCTTCCTTCTGTCTGCACTGTTTCTGCTCTCTGCCCAGAGCAGCTCATGTTGCCTGTTCACTTACCCCACTGCAGCCATTTGCAGGGACACAGTATGACCTTGATCAGCAAACTTACCTGAATTAACTAAAATGAAGGAGAAAAAAATATGCTGAAAGACTTACATATTTGAGTCAGAATTACAAGGCACCACCTGTGTATTTAAAATTGACATTTTGATACTTTAAAAATTGAATTAGTGGATAACGTGGAATTTTTATTAATGTACTGCCCTAGGATAGAAGTTTTCAATGTTAAATATCCAGATCTGGAATTGCTACTGGTTTGAATTGATGTGTCCTAAATCTGAAAAAAGTTGTTGTGCAGGATGCATGAAACCAACGCAGAAAGCTGAGCATGTTGATTTGTTAGAATGGGCATCTTGGCTTAGTATTAAGACTTTGCACTAAAGAACCCAAATTCCTAGGGAAATGTTACCATTACTTAAGAGCTATTGAAACTCAGAAAACAGTTCCACCTTGATTTTATTTTTGTTTTGAGCCACAAACAAATGTTTCCTGTTGGTTTTGTTTTATGGCTGTTGTGATGTGTGTTTTTCAGGGTGCCTTTTTTCTTGTGAACCCCTCCATGACTATGTGCCATAAAAAGTGACAATAACTAATTACATTTGGGTCAGAGAAGCCCTGGTCAGATTGGGATGCACTTTCTCTTTTCTATTTACTAGAACTTCCACTGGGACTTTCATGCATTTATTGAACTGTTTGAATGCTACATGTGCTTACTGTCCAACCGGCTTATGGTGACTAATTGTTTCAATAAACAAACACAATCCAGGAGCTGGGAGTGGGAACCAGAAGATATAAGGGTAATGTTGAAACACCTGAGCTTAGCACATCACTTAGTGCCTCAATTTTCCCTAGTGAAAACTGGGAAAGGTGACATGCATAAGAAGCTCTGTCTACAAGTGAAAATGTACTTTGTGCATCTTGACAGATTTATCTGAACAGTTGTTTTCACTTGTTTTAAGAGAGATGTGTCTGACTTCATGGCTCTATAGGTGAATATTTGTATAATGTGAAGATATTGCAAGTTGATGCAGATATTTCGATACTTAAAGTTGAGAATGTTTTCCCACCCTAAAAAAAAGTTGAGAATCTGTAACTCTTTCTGATTTCAGTCATAATTCCGGAGTCTTCAGCATCTCTGCAAATTAGATCGTATTTGTTATCATGTAGCTAAGGTTGGCAGGGAACAGGGCAAGTTCTTGGCAGAAGTCATACTGGTAAAAGTTTATATGGGTGTCAGCATGAAATTCCCACAACTGTTTATAACAAGATAACAATGTGTCACGCAAACAACTTCGTGTTCTGAGGGATGTGTGGCAACAATGGGGTGTTTGGGGAGGAAATGTGCCGAAAATGTCTAAAACAGTACTGAAGAAAAGCGGTGACACATGGATTTGATAAGGGGTAAGGATGACTGTTAACAGGGGCTTCTTAATGGAGTATTGGAATTTTGCAAAAGAGCTTCCAGAATAACGGGTGGGGGTGCAGTTGTCCTGAGCTTTATTTGTTGAAACAGAAATGTGTCTGGAGCCACTGACTTGGAAATAATCTCAAACAAAAACAGGTTTCTGTGACCAAATGCAGATTCAAAGGCTGATCTCGTGACCTCGGAAACTGGTTCTAATCTGCTGGGATCTCCATACCAGGGCTAATTCAGTGTAGCAACCAGGTGCAGACATTGACCAATTACATTATTGATATTTTTATTTTTTAACTCTGATTTTGTTAAAAGGATTTTTTTTCTTGTGTAATGGTAATGTGACCAAAGAGGGCTGATGGGAAATGAAATATTTTAGCATTATCAGTCTGGAGAAATGATAGTTAATTTTGAATCCCTCTTGTGTTCTCCAGTGCAGCAGTCTAGGGATCTCCGAGATCACAGTTTCTAAGATGAATAATAGTTATTTTTTTCTTAAGTGCCAAGTTTTACTATTGAGAACAGAATAATTGTTTTGAGTAGGAGAGCCTGTGATGGGAACCCTTAAAGTTTTGTGTGCATTAAGCTAGTGTGAAAGTTAATACTGACTTTTAATTTTTTGAACAATGTTTGTATTTTCAGTTTATGGTAGTATTCTTCCTTCCACAATTACCTTTAAGATTGGCAGTTTATTTTTAGAAGGGCAATAAATCAGAATTGGACAACTTTAGTAGTTACAGAATGCATTCACAACGATTACTAATTAAAAAAGATCTTGCCTTCTTCCCAGAAATATGACATGACCAACAAAATGTATGTGTGTATACATATGAGAAGAAGAGAAATAACAAAAAGAAATTATTGGTAGCAATCATGGTTTCCAGTCCAATCATAGTCTTTTACTTATGCATCCTAACCGGGTCTTATTTTATAGTTCCATGTACACTGCAGAGTAATTTTTTTAGCATATGCAGAGATATTCATTGAAAAGAAAAGGATATTTTAAAGCAGTGAACAACTACATGCAGCTGTTGAAATGGCAGGAGTATGGGATATGAGAGCTTAGCCAGGTAGTGCCATGGGCAGGGCTGGCAGAAAGCGAACAAAGGGAAAGGGGGAAAAGGATTTCTGGAACAGCTTCTCCACAGGCTCTCCCACACCTTTGATTCCTGCCTCTGTGCCACCTCCTTTGATGAGTCCGTGCAGGGAGCTGTCTGTGCTGTGTGATGAAATGTCTGGTTGGATCCCTTCCCTGGTCTGCTTCCCAACCCAATGGGAGGAATGCTTGCACCCACACAAGGCAGGGCGGTGAGCAGGTGAGGGAGGAGGTCGGCTATGTCTAAGTCGGCATCATGGCAGAAAACAGAGAGATTGCCTGACAATGTCTCTGGCAGGACCCTGGAGCCAGATTTGCAAACAAAGTAACTGTGGGTGAGATTTTTTTTTATGTACTCCTATGTTTGTGCTACAGGTATCAGTCATGGTGTAGAACTTCAAAGCATCTTGACATTACTGAGCAACCAAAACCATCAGAAGTAAATTACTTGATTTTGATTGTCAGCATGAAGTCTTTCCAAACAGAAGATGGAGAGCATATTCTTAACATTTTTGTTTAAATAAACTTTTATTCTTTGTTTTTAAATTGACAGCTTCTAAACTACCATTTGTGTCTAAAAATTTTCTTTAATAATTGGGGTGAGTTTTCAAAATTACTGTACTGATGCATCTCAGGCACAAAGGCTTACAGTAAATGGGTTTATGTCAGGCTGATGACCGGTCGCTAGTGGAGTTCTCCAGGGCCCCATCTTAGGCCCAGTGATCTTCAACGTCTTCATAAGTGACTTGGATGTAGAACTGGAAAGTATACTAAGAAAGTTTGCTGATGATACTAAATTGGGAGGAGCTGTTGAAGGCAGAGAGGCCCTGCAGAGAGACCTTGACAAATTAGAGGACTGGGCAATTGCCAGCTGTATGAAGTTTTAACAAAGACAAGTGCCAGATTCTGCAGCTGGAGCAGGGCAACCCTGAATGTACATACAGAATGGGGAATGAGAGGCTGGAGAGCAGCACTGTGGAAAGGGACCTGGGGGTCCTGGTCGATAGCAAGTTGAATATGCCAGTAGTGCCCTGGCAGCCAGGGGGGGCAACCATGTCCTGGGGAGCATCAGGCACAGCATCGCCAGCTGGTCGAGGGAGGGGATTGTCCCACTCTGCTCTGCACTGGTGTGGCCTCACCTTGAGTATTGTGTGCAGTTTTGGGCACCACAACATAAGAAAACTACTAGAGAGCATCCAAAATAAAGATGGTGAAGGGTCTTGAGGAGAAGCCGTATGAGGAGTGGCTGAGGTCACTTGGTCTGTTCAGCCTGGAGAAGAAGAGACTGAGGGGAGACCTTATTGCAGTTAAAACTTCCTTGTGAGGGGAAGAGGAGGGGCAGGCACTGATCTCTTCTCTGTGGTGACTAATGACAGGACCCAAGGGAATGGCCTGAAGTTATGTCAGAGGAGGTTTAGGTTGGGTATTAGAAAGAGATTCTTCACCCTGAGGGTGCTTGGATACTGAAACAGGCTCCCCAGGGAAGTGGTCACAGCAGCAAACCTGCATTCAAGAAGTTTTTGGATAGTACTCTCAGGCACATGGTGTGATGTTGGGGCTGTCCTGTGCAGGGCCAGAAGTTTGGCTTTGATGATCCTTGTGGGTCTCTTCTAGCTGAGGATATTCTATGATCTTCAATACTATATATAGAACTCTTTTGCAAATGGCATGTATACATACACAGACCTTAGCAATTATAACTTGTGTGCAGGTTAGGACTTTGTGGTAAAGAGCACAAAGGTACACTCCTGTTTGCCTGGAGCACATTTCAGACTTCTCACCCCTATTTTCTGTGGCATAAACTGCAGTGTACCTTATTTCATCCCAGTCACGTACAGCTTTTAGCTTCCTGGGAATGTGCCAGTTCAGACCTCTGGCTGAACAAAGCTAGAACTTTTTTGTCTAATAATTAACTTCTGTAAAATTCCAGATGCTGACAGTGAGCTCCAGCTTTCTGTATAGTCAGGCAGTTTCATTTACAAGTAGAAGCTCTTCTTGCTACCGAAATTTCCAACTCTGTGGTCCTCTAGAGATGTCATAATGATTTATTTCTCCCATCTTCACAGGAATTGATGTTCAATGGCTAGAAAGAGAGCTGACAAGGGGCTGAAATGAATACGACTACTATCCTACAAGAGATTTTGATTAAAAGATCACAGCAGAAGAAGAGGACTTCTCCCTTAAACTACAAAGAGAGGCTTTTTGTACTTACGAAGTCTATGCTAACATATTATGAAGGTCGAGCAGAGGTAGGAGACACAGATTTATAATACAGAGTGCCTTTGTTCCTTTTTGCTTTTGTATAATATTTGCTGTTTTCCTACTGTATATCATTCTGACATGAGCAGATGGGGGAAATGGTCACTGGTGGCAAAGAATGTGTTTATCTTTAACCACACAAACAATTCATCCCTGTTACCACTTTCTGTGTAAATTCAGTTACACAAGAAGTAACTAGTATAACTATGCAAATCCTCAGACCAGCATTTTTTCAAATGAACTCCAGACTCAGTTTCATCGAAGTCACCTGCCCCCAGCGTGCCCTGTCATATCCTTTTGCTGGGGTGCAATTTTCCACTTAACTGAGGTTACTTTCCATATTTGTCACAGGTGCTGAAGGGGATTAAAATGTCTACAAAAGCTAGTGTAACATGCTGTACACGTTGGGAAGCCATTTAAAAATAAGACTTAATGGAGACAACCCTGCAACCTCTTGTGTCGGCTGTTTTCCCTCTCATGAAAGAAGAGGGTACAGGAGAGAGCTAAGGCTTTCTAAGCATGTTTCTCTGCTGGACCTTGTGGTTGCACCAGAACTGAATTTACCATGCTACAGGATGACAGTAGTCTGTGTAGCTGCCATTCTCTGACAGTCAGGAATTAAGAACAAGGCTGAGGTTGGAAGGGACCCCTGGAGGCCCTCTGGTCCAAGCCCTCTGCTCAAGCAGAACCACATAGAGCTGATTGCCTGGGACCAGCTGGCTGTTGAATATCTGTGTCCAGATGGCTGTTGAATATCTCCATGGATGGAGTCTTCACAACCTTGCTGGGCAATTGGTGCCAGTGCTTGGTCACCCTCACAGTAAAAAAACCAATTGTTTTCCTGATGTTCAGATGGAGCCTCTTGTCTTTCAGTTTATACTCACTGCCTCTGGTCCTGACACTGGGGATTGCTGGAAATAGTCTGTCTCTGTCCTCTTTGCACCCTCCCTTCAGGCATTTTATGTCTCTCTGGATGGCAGCATGACCCTCTGGTGTATCAGTCACTCCTGTTTTGGTGTCATCAGCAAACTTGCTGAGAGTACACTCTGCTCCATCATCCAGGTCATTAAGGAAGATATTGAACAAGACTGGACCTCTGGGGTACAGTGTGGCCTCCGACTACACTTTCTGCCAGTGATCACTGCCCTCTGGTCCAACTGTTCAACCCTGGAGTATGAATTAGTGTGTTTTTACTGACTGTGGAGTTAAAATATGTATACTTTCCCTCTCCCAGAGAATAAAGAGGTGGGGGCTAAAAAGCCCTCTGAAACATGTCTTGCATGCTTATCTTGTGTCAGCTCATGTTCAGAACAAATAGAAATCTAACAAACAGGTTTTGCAGGTCTAGTTGTCACCCTTTAAGAAGTTACCACTTCCAGCTTTCCCTTCCAGCTTTTCCCTTCCAGCTTTCTCCTTCCAGCTTTCCTGATCTCCTCCAGGTTAATGTCCTCTGGCTAAAATACCTTTCCCAGACACTGACTTGTGAATCTGTCTGAGAGGGGGTTTGAACTATCAGTTTTGTTTGCAGTGAGATGGAGCAGAGCTGCCCATAGTGCCCTCAGCTGAGGAGGCAGTAACTTCTTAAAATGTTCCTGTTTAAGATACAGACAATTGGGCTGAAATACTGTGCCTACACTAGGCCATCAGTTTGCTGCTGGAACAGGCAGGTCCATGTCATCCCTGTCCTAGCCTTTTTAGCCTCCCTCATTGACTTTAATTGAACCTGGCACTTCTTGGAACCCATACTGCTCTGAAAAAAATTGCTAATCATGGAATGGTCTGGGTTGGAAGCGATCTTGAAGAATATCTTGTTCCAATCCCTCTGCCATGGGCATGGACACCTTCTGCTAGACCAGGTTGCTCAGGACTCCATCCAACCTGGCCTTGAACACTTCCAGGAATAGGGCATCCACAACCTCTCTTGGCAGCCTGTTCCAGCACCTTACCACCCTCACAGTAAAGCACTTTTTCCTAGTATCTAGTCTAAAACCCACTCTCTTTCAGTTTGAATCCATTCCTCTCTGTCCTGTCACTTGTAAATATCTCTCTCTGTCTTTCCTGAAAGTTCCCTTTAGGTACTGGAAGGCCACAACTAGGTCAGCAGAAAAATATTTGATCTGGTTTTATTTTTTCTGGTTTAGTGTTCCACTGGGTTAGCAACCTGCATAAGCTGGGTGCAGGATCTAACAAGTGCCAGAGGCTGTGCCGGTTGGTGGGGGAGAACAGGATGCTCCGATTGTTGACATCAGCAGGTTGTTAGACTGGCTCAGTCATGACACATAACTTTCCAGCCTAAAACCATTTTTATTTTCATTGTTCTTCTCATTTTAGATTCTTTAAAACATTAATCAGCATTTTATTTTATTAACAATATTGTCTGAAAATAATGAGCTTTGATCCTAGAAGGGCATACTGAATATTTTTGTCTGTTTGAAAAAAAAATTTAGTGTGTGACTAAGATTTCTGTGACACAGTGGTAGTTATCCCTTTATGTCACCAGGCAAGTTAAATGGAAAAAATGTTTGGGGGTTTTGTCATTTGTTTGGTTGTTGCTTCGTTTTTTTTTTAAGTCCATTACAATGGCATTGTATTTGCATTTACGGTCAGACAGATGCATATTTTGGCTGAGGTAATTTATACAAAGAGGAAAAAAGTTATTAGACATCAAAATAATTCTTTCCCCTCTGAATGGTTGGGGGTTTATTGCTGAAATAAATGTGAATAATGTTTGAATTTAAAGACATGACAAATGAAAGGATAGGTATAGACTGATCTCATTTCGGGCTTGGCAATATTCAAAGTCTAGATTGGTAAGATAAGCATGGAAATCCCAAGGCAAGAGGATCCCACACCCTCATTTTAATCCCATAACTGCAGTGGTAGCAGTCTGCCAAGGGTGGCTGAGTTCTGCTCCTCTAGGCAAACGTATGATTCCCAGAGTGGTTGTTGGCCAAGCTGAAGTATTTTCTTTTCTTCCATTTTAACTTCTGTGGGAGTTCAGTAAAGAGTTCAAGAAAAACCCAGGGTTTGTGGGCACATGAATAATCATACCACTTCTTTTTAAAACCAATATTAAACTAAATCTCATTAACCAGATTGGTCAATACTCAAAGTGTGGGCTGGTCAGGATTGTAAATAAGGTGATAGAATTAGATATTTGGTATGTCTGATGACAGAAATGGAACATTTATGGCAACAAAAAGCAGTCAACCATAATAAGTATTGCTCTTGTAAATGCTGCTGAGAGATTTAATTGTTCTTTGCAGCTGGTAGTCAGGCATCACTTCCTCTTTGACCAGAAACTGCACATTATAGAAGCATTCTTCTCTGGTTTTTTCTGTCCTATGTCCTGACAAAGTGCCATATTACCTACTTGGAGCAGTAAATTATTATCTCTCAAATATGACTACAAGCAGCAGGCTAAAATCTTGTTTCAACTTGCTCATAACCGATTTAAATCTTTCTGTATGTGCTTTCAAGCAGATCAGGCTCCCTGTCAAGGTGCAAAGTGCCTACAGTGAAACTGGAACTGCACTGCTGCCATGAGGAGGAGAATTATAGTTTCTGCACTTAGAAATATTGCTCTAATGTAGGTCATGGAGAAAGTGTGTGAACTATTGATGGTGCATAACTACAGAATTAGTGAAGAGGCTGAATTTCAAGACCGATTTCAAAGTACAGAATCCTGAGGAAGGAGAGTCCTGGTTTAGGTCACCTGTGCAAAGCTCTACAATTATGATTGATGCAATGGGGAATGTACTTTGTGTAGGAAGTCAGTAGGACCTTGGCTTTTATGGCTTAATTTCTTCTGGGCATTATACTGTTGGATAAAAAAACTGAAGAAATATCACCTTTAGGTTTGTTAAAAAGATGAACATTAAGAAGCTTGAAAATAAAGATACTTCAGGAACAGACTTGCCTTAAGTATCATGGAGATAAGTTTTTACTGTCAGAAAAGACGAATATTCTGTTTAATCTGGGATGTCTTCTGCTTTTGGCTATTTTATTTTTTTTTGTCATGAATTCTGAGAATTAGTAAGTGTAACTTTTGGGGAAATGCTGTCATTGCACTATTGTGCAATATTGGGCTAATAATAACTACAAGCATATAAAAGGCTGAATTAATGTTATTTCATTAAGCCCTTAATGGTTTATCTGCTGTCATTGTTGGAAACAGTATTTTCTGTATTTTTTTCCTTTATGTTGCAGAAGTGCTAATGAAATCTGAATGTGATGGGTTCCATTTGTAATGAAGACAAAAGTTCATTGTAGTAAGAAATAACTCAATCGGTCTCCAAGTACAGAGTACTGGTCATGAATGTATAAAAATAGGGAAGAAGTAAAATATCTTCCTATTCTGAGTAGGCAGATGTATTATAAAACTGAATATGCTACAGTCAGAAAGACTTAAGATACGTACAGCGTTCTCAAATATGCATTGTAGTCTTATCAAGCCTGCTTTAAACACATTTATGCAGACAGACTATGGCAATTTGAAAGCAGGAGCTGGTAGGCATTTTTTCACAAACTGAATTGCAGGTTTGAAATCCAAGGAGGCGTTTGTGGAATAACAGCAGATGTGCATGGCCCTAGGTTCATTTGGCCATTTTCTGTTAAAAGTGACCTCATATCTTGCATATTCAATTTAAAATCTCTTGAGTTTATTTTCAAAGGATAGGTGCATTTACACTTTCATCTGTGTCTGTTTGGAAAATCAAACCTTAGTGTTTATCAAGGAGTCCACCTTATCACTGAAATTTGAAATCCGTCAGTAAATGTCAGCTGAGCAGTGGCAATGGAGAGGAAGACTCACTTTACCAGTATGCCTGGTGACTGGTGCTCCACACTGCAAGTGCCCCACACACTCCTTTGCAGAGTGGCTTTGCCGCTGCAAAGAACAGCATCATTTATTCCTCTTTGAATATTTGATCTGAGTTAACCAACAGGACAGACCACACAAAAATAGCATCCAAGCTACTGTGCTCATCAGAATGGTCCACTAAGTACTCCTGGTTTATTGTCTTTCTCCTTGTGTGGCAGTAAGTTTGACTGTTGTGAATTCTTTCTCAATGAATGTTGAGAAGGTATCTCTGAATTGGGAGAAGATGCTGGGGCGGTCTGACAGCCCTGATCGGAGCAGGCTTACTCCTTCATTAAAGAGTCATCATAGCAAGTGATGTGTACTTCATACAAGTTTTAGTTAGCTTATGCTGACAGAGCATCTCACTTGAACTTAAAAGTGCCACTGGACTACAGGTGTTTGCTCTAGTCGGCATTTTAGGCGAGGGAAATTCTTTGAGATGAAAGAAAGCTAATAAATGTAGGTGTTAAAGTACTTCTCATCAGTGGAGCAGTTAAAAGGAGCTGGTTTGCGCAAGTGAGATGTCATCCTAGTTTGTTGGTTTGAAAACTTTTATATTGGTGTTTCTCATGAGTGTGGTGCTTCCTCAAAAACACCACAGATCTGGTTATAATTTCAAAAATTCTTATTAATGTGTGGACGGTTAGTATCCTTCATATCTATTGAAGCTGTGGAATGTTCCCTTTCACCATAGTATTTCTCTGTGTCTCTCATCTTGCTAACAGTGATACTCTTTAGTTTGAAAGTGTGCTGATGTGTGTGGTTTGGTTACTGTCCTCCCACACATGGCATGCCGTTCTTGCATCAACCTTTCCAGCCCACAGCAACTTGCACTGACTGTGAGTCTGAAGCTGAATATGAGTTTATTCACACAAAATTTCTGTAAGCTTTAGTATATTTATTGTTTGTTCGTTTGCTCTATGTATTACAGTTCACAGCAATAAATAGTTTATATTGGATTTTTCACTTTTAGATGTTATAGGCTAAATCATGGTCCCTGTGGTTACCCTACATGTGTTTGGACAGACGGAGGTCTGTGGTGTTAGAGGGAAGGACAAGATGGGGGAGACTTAGTGCTGCAATACCTGCTAGCTCTGGAATGGATGCACAGAGGATGTTGGGGTAGGCACAGCACTTACGTATTTATTAGTATGCATAAACCATTTGCTTCTACAGAGAAGGCAAATAATAGCCCCTGAAGGAAAAAAGAGTCTTATTTAGAAGGATGCTTCTGTGCAGTCAAGTAGAAGGCAGCTTTCTGATAAGCTTATCTTGGGAGGTACAGAATGCTTGTCTTCACTGGAAATAGTGGTATTTGCCATCAGGATCAGACTTGTGTGAAAACTTTCTTGCACAAACAGCAGAACTGTTACAACTAACAAAAAACAACCAGGTTATAAATGAAAAAGGCAGAATAAAACTTGAACATTCTTGAGGGTTGCTCATTTTGATAGTCTCTTCCTAAGGAAAAAAGGTTCTTCTCTAAGAGTTCTGTTTGGTTCTTGTAATTTGAATATAGAGGAGACAGAATCTATTGAAATTACTGTGGTGATATTTTAAGGAAGGAAAAGTAAAAGCTCTGGGGCCCACTGTAAAGCTGCAGGTTTCAGGGTAAAATTGTGCAATTTCATTGCCACACTACTCTTGCGCAAATGCTTCCTATGGAGCATAACAACATTATAGACTTCCAAAGAGCTATGCTACTTCCTTTTTTTTTTTTAAACAGAATATTGATATGTTCTACTGTTGTTTATTTCTATAGTGTTTATCCTTTATTATTTATAACTTACCCTGATTTAGGTGTTTTCGTTAGTCATTGCATAGGTGATTTAATTATTTTGTATAAATGAAAGCACATTAAAATGCTTCTGATCACTTACTCTTGTTTTTTAATGTAAGAAAAATCACTTCTGAAATGAGTACATTGACAGAGCTTTTTTGTTCCAAGTCACAGGTCATAATAATAGAGCTTGCAAGTTTGCACAATAATTTTTTTCTGTCTAGTCCTGGAAGAGGATTGTGAGTGGGCTGCTGTTTCCCCTCTAGGAAATAGAAGTGGATATACACTTCCACATGATTCACATCCAAGTCCTTAGCTGTACTTACTGGGGATGTACCTTCACAACTGTCTTTAAGTTGTGTTATGGCTTTGGATAGGTTCAGGTCTTACTGTTTAGCAGTTTTCAGTGGAACTAAACACAGTTTTTTCCCCAACATTGTCAGAAAAATACAATGAATCATCATTTTTAAAGTGCAGTCAGGATAGATGGATTACTCAGAACACACCCACACTTTTGTATAGATATATATATGTATAAAACACTAAAGATATAATGATTAACTTGTAACAGTGATTTTCAGCATAAATTATATTGTTGAGCAAGCACAACGATGCATTTACAAATTATCCCATGTAGAATGATGCCTGTCATTTCCATCTAGATAGACGTTATTGTGTTTGTATCCCTAATAAAAACTAGAGTAAAATTACATGATGGAGTAGAGGGTTTTTCAAACTTCTTGTGATGGTTTGGACCTGGCTCCCAGCCAAATGCCCCAACCCACAGCAAAGGCCTTTACTCTTCCTTCCCTTCCCAGGGCAAAGGAATAAAAACTACAGGACCCGAGACCAAGCAAATTGTATAAAGAATATATATATATTTATATATATCACAATTATATACAGTTAATATATACACAGCTAAGGGGGCCCACCCACCCCCAAAGGGAGAAGGGTAAGGGAAAGGGAAAAAGGGAAAAAAGGGACAAATTAAAGGAAAATCAAAATAAATCTACACTCTCGAAAACCCAACAAAGAAGTAGTAACCAGTGAAATCTCACAACTTCCCTTGAGATAGCCGAATATGCCAACTACCCACCGGCAACCTCCGCCTCCCAAGGTCCACAAGGCCGCACCAGGCCTCACTCCTCCGCACGGGCAGAGCCAACAGCAGAGAACCTGCGCCTTCGGATCCACCGGAAGGGAAGAGTGCGAAGGCTTCTCCCTCCTTCCTATTTATACCTTGAGTTACATAAAAATCGTATGGAATACTGGGAGCATAGTCACTTCCTTGGTTACAACCAGGTTATCAGGAAAAGGACCTGGACCAAACCATCACACTTCTTCACAAGATCTGTATTTAAAATACTAACTCAGAATACCAGTAGCCACATTTTCTAGTTTTATAATACCTATAGAATGGGTACAACCATTGCTTTTGTAAATTAGCAACATTAAGAAAATAGTTTTAGTTTGAATTTCTTTGCTTTGCACTTGGTTATATAGAAATCACGTCAGAGAATTAGCAAGTGACTTGGTGATCTGTAGATGACTGACCAATCCATACTCTTCAGGTTATAATTTGTCAAGCAAAGTTACAGACATCTTTATTGATAGAACAATACCTGTATTGTTATTCCTATCACAATAATTTCATTGTTATTCGTATATGGAGATCTCTTTGCTCCACCAAAGTAATGGAATTGTGAGAGATCCATCCCTAATGAGAAAAAGTGATGTAGAAAGCTGTCTTACTTCACAGAGATACAAAAATAATTTAAGCCATGCTATCTTTATATGGATTTAATTATTTTGTGATAGCTGCTAGTCCCCCACAACAGCAGCAAACACTTACAGCAAAAACCCCAGTCCTTCTGTGGAGTTGAATGTGCCAACAAGTGAGTAGAGACATGGTCCAAAGCATTGATGAGACTTTGCAGTGACCAGCAGAAGTTTTCCTGCAGGTTAGTTGCCTACATCTCTTGTTTGATAGCCTGGGGAAGAGGAGGGCTGGATCTAGGTCTGTAGTAGCCACTGCTCAAAGCACATATAGTAAGGAATCAGTTTTCTTTTAGTTAGATCCAGCAGTAGGAATTAATTGCCCAAAGTACCATGTAAAGCTGGTCAGCCTTCTGAGCTGTTAAGGTGATAGAAAGAGAAGACACTGTTCTGCAGCAAAGGCCCCAGAACCCTCGTGGGAGGAGCAAAAGCATGTCAGGAGGAAAGCAGCCAAGAGAATGTGAGAAGAAAAATTTCAGAGGTCTGGATAGAAAGTCTACCAGAAAACAGTAGATGTTGGTATTGGGAATCACGAAGCTCCATTTTTCCTGGTTTTTTTGTTCCCATATCCCTCCCTCTCCCCCCAGATTTATGAAAATAATTTTTTAAAATAATTTTCTGCTCATAGGCGGAACTATCATATTGATGATGATCCAGGAAACCCTAAATATTGGCTGAAAACCCAAGAGAAGAAATAACAGTAATCACAGTTGGGGAAACACAAACAAAATAATCTCAGACATCTAGACATCTCAGATATCATGCTCTTTCCACCATGGGGTAACAAGTCCTGTGGGTAGCAGAGAAGCAGCAGATATCCTGTGTTTTCATTCCAATAAACAGTTTTTGACAGTGATGTATGACACATTTTCACATGTGCTTCACATAAGAAATTACCTGTAAAAACCTCTTGTAAATCTGATTGCAGAGCACATGGGAAGCTGGTACAGTGTTGAATAAGCATTGGTGGCTTGTTTTCAGATTGAAAGCTTTCTTGAATGAGGTGTCCTGTTTTGCATTGCTGTATTTTCAGTGATTTTGTTGGAATAGAAGCTTATTCAGTTCTCAGATGATATAAAACTTGAAGAAGCATTTTGAAAAACAAGTCTAGAAATCCAAGTGGTTTGTTGGGATTAGGTGTGGTGGGTTTGGTTGTTTGCTTTTTTTATTGTATAGAACATGATTCAGTGCGGACCAGTGCAAAAGGGACCAGTGTTATTGAATATCTTCATTGATGACATAGACAGAGGCATTGAGTGCACCCTCAGCAAATTTGCAGATGACACCAAGCTGAGTGGTGCTGTTGACACACCTGATGCCACCCAGAGGGACCTGGACAAGCTTGAGAAACAGGCAGATGGGAATCTCATGCAGTTTAATAAGACTAAGTGCAACCCCCAGTACCAATACAGACTGGGGGATGAACAGATTGAGAGCCCTTCTGAGAATGGACTTGGGAGTGCTGGTGAATGAGAGACTGGACATGACCTGGCAGTGTGCACTTGCAGCCCAGAAAACTGTGTGCACACAGCCCAGCTGTGTTCTGGGCTGCACCAAAAGCAGATCAAGGAGGTGACTCTGCCCCTCTACTCTACTCTGGTGAGACCCCACCTGGAATGCTGCATTCACCTCTGGAATCCCCAACACAGGAAGGACAGGACCTATTGGAGTGAGTCCAGAGGGGGGCCACCAAGTTGATAAGAGGGATGGAGCACCTGTCCCATGAGGAAAGGGTGAGAGAACTGGGATTGCTGAGCTTGGAAAAGAGAAGGCTTTGGGGTGACCTAATTGCAACCTTCCAGTACCAGAAGGGAACTTACAGGAGAGAGGTTGGAAAGGCTATTTACAAGAGCCTGTAAGTGGCAGGACAAGAGGGAATGGGTTCAAATTGAAAGAGAGTAGCTTTAGATTAGATCTTAGGAAGAAATTCTTTACTTTGAGGGTTGTGAGACACTGGAACAAGTTGCCCAGGGAAGTTGTAGATGTCCCATCCCTGGAGGTGTTCAAGGCCAGGTTGGATGGGACTCTGAGCTACCCGGTCTAGTGTAAGGTGTCCCTGCCTATAGCAGGAAGGTTGGAACTAGATGATCTTCAAGGTCCCTTCCAACCTAAACCTAAACCTATGATTCTATGATCCTTATAATCAGATGATAAGGCATCAGCTGCAGTGCTGCATCTGGTTTAGGGCAGTAAGTTTCAAGGAAGATGTGGACCTACCTGTGAGATTCAAGAATAGGAATAGTGGGAAGGATGAGGTTCCCAAAAGCCAGTGATGAAGGGTTGGTTGAAGGGTTGGTTGGTGAAGCAGCAATTGTTGGAAGCACAGAGATGGAGTGGTGATGGACAAGAATCATCAAAGACAAATAAAAACCTCTTGGCTCTGTAGTTGTGGATTCCATCATCTGAACCTTGAGAAAGTAGCTAAAGCAGCTGGTGCCTTGACTAGGTGACCTCTTGGGTCTTCTCTTGGGTTCTGGTCACTCACCTGTTGATGCCTGTAGACTTGGGCTCTCCTCTCGTTTTGGCTTGGGTACTCTGAGTCTAGTGTTCAGACAGCATGAAGATCGTGTTAGGGGGGTGGCTGGATGCAAGGTGCCACTTACTCAGCAGACAGAGCAGTGGCTCTGAGAGGGAAAAAAACAGGGCAAAAATGCTACAGCCAGGCTGGGCAGACTCAGAGATGTGAGGACTTCGGATAAAACCAAGACAAGAAGATTTGTTTGAAAGAACCTAAAGAGGTGTGCTGGTTACTTTCACAGCTGAAAGGTTGTAGGTTATTTAAGGCCTGATATGGATGGAGACCTGGCTGATTTATTGTGTCCATTACTCTTATGTGATTGCAGGATTGTATCATAACTGCAGTTATGTACATTTGACTGACTGCCTCTGGTTTCAGGTTTCTTAATTTGCAAGACAGGTGTTTTTGTGGTTTGGGTTTTTTTTTTTTTTTGTTTGTTTGTTTTGTTTGATTGGTTTTTCCCCCCCCTTTATATTAGATCAGGTCAAACTAGATCAGAATACTCGTCACCTTTCGCTTTTTATATCAATTCTGGCCATTTTGGAAAGGTAAATAGAAATACTTGATACTTTCTTTTCTTAAAATAATATTAAAAAATTAATTGAAAGGAGACAAAGCATTCTTCAACACCTCTGACACACTGGAAAATATGGGAATGGAATATGTGGCCATCTAACACCTAACTACAGTAATCATATTTGCATAATCAGTAATTGCTTGCCTCAAGAGAACTGCAGCAGTATCCAGTCAGTGCTTCTTATCGCTAAATGACGATACTATTAAAAAAACCTGACAAACCAAATAAAAAACCTCCAAAGCCCAACCCCTCTCCCCAAGAAAATTTCCCCAAACCAACAAAACAAACCCAACCAAAAAACAAAAGTGAAAATACTGTTACATTTGGCTCTGGAGCATATTCTGCTACAGAAGCTGTCTGCAGGCANGGGGATGAACAGATTGAGAGCCCTTCTGAGAATGGACTTGGGAGTGCTGGTGAATGAGAGACTGGACATGACCTGGCAGTGTGCACTTGCAGCCCAGAAAACTGTGTGCACACAGCCCAGCTGTGTTCTGGGCTGCACCAAAAGCAGATCAAGGAGGTGACTCTGCCCCTCTACTCTACTCTGGTGAGACCCCACCTGGAATGCTGCATTCACCTCTGGAATCCCCAACACAGGAAGGACAGGACCTATTGGAGTGAGTCCAGAGGGGGGCCACCAAGTTGATAAGAGGGATGGAGCACCTGTCCCACGAGGGAAGGGTGAGAGAACTGGGATTGCTGAGCTTGGAAAAGAGAAGGCTTTGGGGTGACCTAATTGCAACCTTCCAGTACCAGAAGGGAACTTACAGGAGAGATGGGGGAAAGGCTATTTACAAGAGCCTGTAAGTGGCAGGACAAGAGGGAATGGGTTCAAATTGAAAGAGAGTAGCTTTAGATTAGATCTTAGGAAGAAATTCTTTACTTTGAGGGTTGTGAGACACTGGAACAAGTTGCCCAGGGAAGTTGTAGATGTCCCATCCCTGGAGGTGTTCAAGGCCAGGTTGGATGGGACTCTGAGCTACCCGGTCTAGTGTAAGGTGTCCCTGCCTATAGCAGGAAGGTTGGAACTAGATGATCTTCAAGGTCCCTTCCAACCTAAACCTAAACCTATGATTCTATGATCCTTATAATCAGATGATAAGGCATCAGCTGCAGTGCTGCATCTGGTTTAGGGCAGTAAGTTTCAAGGAAGATGTGGACCTACCTGTGAGATTCAAGAATAGGAATAGTGGGAAGGATGAGGTTCCCAAAAGCCAGTGATGAAGGGTTGGTTGAAGGGTTGGTTGGTGAAGCAGCAATTGTTGGAAGCACAGAGATGGAGTGGTGATGGACAAGAATCATCAAAGACAAATAAAAACCTCTTGGCTCTGTAGTTGTGGATTCCATCATCTGAACCTTGAGAAAGTAGCTAAAGCAGCTGGTGCCTTGACTAGGTGACCTCTTGGGTCTTCTCTTGGGTTCTGGTCACTCACCTGTTGATGCCTGTAGACTTGGGCTCTCCTCTCGTTTTGGCTTGGGTACTCTGAGTCTAGTGTTCAGACAGCATGAAGATCGTGTTAGGGGGGTGGCTGGATGCAAGGTGCCACTTACTCAGCAGACAGAGCAGTGGCTCTGAGAGGGAAAAAAACAGGGCAAAAATGCTACAGCCAGGCTGGGCAGACTCAGAGATGTGAGGACTTCGGATAAAACCAAGACAAGAAGATTTGTTTGAAAGAACCTAAAGAGGTGTGCTGGTTACTTTCACAGCTGAAAGGTTGTAGGTTATTTAAGGCCTGATATGGATGGAGACCTGGCTGATTTATTGTGTCCATTACTCTTATGTGATTGCAGGACTGTATCATAACTGCAGTTATGTACATTTGACTGACTGCCTCTTGGTTTCAGGTTTCTTAATTTGCAAGACAGGTGTTTTTGTGGTTTGGGGTTTTTTTTTGTTTGTTTGTTTGTTCGTTTTGTTTGATTGGTTCCCCCCCCCCCCCCTCCNAGCAGCTGGTGCCTTGACTAGGTGACCTCTTGGGTCTTCTCTTGGGTTCTGGTCACTCACCTGTTGATGCCTGTAGACTTGGGCTCTCCTCTCGTTTTGGCTTGGGTACTCTGAGTCTAGTGTTCAGACAGCATGAAGATCGTGTTAGGGGGGTGGCTGGATGCAAGGTGCCACTTACTCAGCAGACAGAGCAGTGGCTCTGAGAGGGAAAAAAACAGGGCAAAAATGCTACAGCCAGGCTGGGCAGACTCAGAGATGTGAGGACTTCGGATAAAACCAAGACAAGAAGATTTGTTTGAAAGAACCTAAAGAGGTGTGCTGGTTACTTTCACAGCTGAAAGGTTGTAGGTTATTTAAGGCCTGATATGGATGGAGACCTGGCTGATTTATTGTGTCCATTACTCTTATGTGATTGCAGGATTGTATCATAACTGCAGTTATGTACATTTGACTGACTGCCTCTGGTTTCAGGTTTCTTAATTTGCAAGACAGGTGTTTTTGTGGTTTGGGTTTTTTTTTTTTTTTGTTTGTTTGTTTTGTTTGATTGGTTTTTCCCCCCCCTTTATATTAGATCAGGTCAAACTAGATCAGAATACTCGTCACCTTTCGCTTTTTATATCAATTCTGGCCATTTTGGAAAGGTAAATAGAAATACTTGATACTTTCTTTTCTTAAAATAATATTAAAAAATTAATTGAAAGGAGACAAAGCATTCTTCAACACCTCTGACACACTGGAAAATATGGGAATGGAATATGTGGCCATCTAACACCTAACTACAGTAATTATATTTGCATAATCAGTAATTGCTTGCCTCAAGAGAACTGCAGCAGTATCCAGTCAGTGCTTCTTATCGCTAAATGACGATACTATTAAAAAAACCTGACAAACCAAATAAAAAACCTCCAAAGCCCAACCCCTCCTCCCCAAGAAAATTTCCCCAAACCAACAAAACAAACCCAACCAAAAAACAAAAGTGAAAATACTGTTACATTTGGCTCTGGAGCATATTCTGCTACAGAAGCTCTCTGCAGGCAATGTTGGCTTAGCCAGGCTTTTAGAGGTTTTGTAAAGTTGTAGAGCAGCTCCATAAAAGGAGGTGTCAGTGAAGCTGTGACCTGCTACAGCTCTGAGAGCACAAGTTGCATGGTTCACATGCTGGTAACCTCAGGATATCCTACATGGGGGTAAGCATGGGAGAAAGAAATAATATGAACAGCAAAGAAAGAGAGAAAGAGACAGCATGGGGGAGACAAAATCTAGGTATCTCCTGACAGCTGGGCTAACTTCTGCATGTTTTCCCTGAGGGTTTTTTTTCCAAATGTAATGTTCTTTCTGTATTGTTTAACACCCCTACACAGACACACTTTTGTTAGGGTAAGCAGCACAATATCTTCATCAGCAAAGAGGAAGAAATATTTTTATCTGATAGTGAGGGTATGGGCTTCTTAAGCTGTAAAGCTGCTTTAAAAGCAGAGGAATAATCCTAAGTGTACAGAGGATCAGCTGTGTGATTGTACACTTACTTAACACTTAGATATTTCTTGTCTTCTGGTATTCTAAGATTATTTCTTGTAAGGAATTATGTAATCATATATTTGTTCCCTATCTGAAAACACAGCTCTAGTGTTATGACTTCTTCATATTGCTGTTTTGTATGTAAAAAAAATAGAAATAGCTTATTCTATTTGGATTGCATTGAACCAAGACTTATTGCCTGGACTGACCATTCCCATTGTGATGGAGCAGGGCTTCTAAAACTGTAAATCAGTTTTTTGAAGTATAGGGAAATATGAAATATGTATGGCATTTTGCATTTTGAGCAGCTTTGTATAGTAGTTTCTATATAGTGACTTCCCTTTTGTTATTTTCAGCAAGCAGGTACATTAAAAAAAACCCCCAGAACAAACCCCCAAACTTTAGTGTAATTTTGAAGCACATATTTTACCTATTTGTTATCCTTATTGGGATATAGTACTTTTATACCTTTATTACTGTTCTAACCATAATTGCTTCTATAGGCGTCCCTCTAGAGGTGTATATCTATCTTCAGAAAAGGGGTGGACTGGGTTTGACAGTTCCCTTGGTTTCACTGACCCATGATTTTTTCAATACTTGTATCCCATTCATACAGCATGCACGAATGTTCTGGTGAAATACTATTTCTACAGTGACTCTAACCTTTTTCTGCTATGTTATCAATCTTCCACCTTCCAAAGAAAACCCCTTTAAAAATGTCCTTCTGTCTCCTACGGTTTGGCATTGCATGATTAACCATTGTACTAATTCTGCCTCTGTAGCAAAGGTAACTTGTTGGAAGGAGTGGTTGTGGGTGGATTACTCAGGGCTGGTTCATTCCTGCACCTCTGCTTCCCAACTGGTTCAGGACTTGAACTCTCCCTTGAGTCTGCATTTCATGTCTGTTGCTTGCCTGGGTCTAGAGCAAGGCATTTGGCTTGTAGAATAAATGCAACACAGTGATGGTATGCAAGGTGTCCTATTATAAAGGGAAATCATTTAAGTAGGGAGGAGAGAGGAATTGCAGTGGTCTCTTAGTGCCTTTGAGTCATCCTTTCCTGCTTCTGTGCCTCATAGTTTGTTAGTGAGTAATGCTGAGCTAAAACAGTGTGTCACACTTGGCAATTTGAAGGCTGGTGGCCACTGTTGCTTCTGATGTAATCTGAAATATGTCTGGAGCAGTAGATTTGTATTTAATTTCACATATGTAAGCTATTTTTGAAAATCTATAAAATATGCAAAAAAAATCTTATTTTTAAAACTGTAGAAAGGGATGATTTAGGAAATACAATTACAGGAATGTTGTGGTTTAAATCATAGGGTTTCTTTTATTTCCCCCCACCAAATGTTAGTTGGATTCTTGTCTTTTATCCTTCTGGCAGTTGTATCCTCTGTTTGAGTGAGCACTTACTGAATGGCAGATTTGGCATGAAAATCTCTGAGCCCTGGAGGAGGGAGATTCAGACAAAGTAATAAACTGTGTTCCTCTAAGGAATTTCTGTGATTCTGGATAAAGAGAACCCCAGTGAGTATTGTCTCTCTTTCCTGCAACCCCAGTTAACCAGCAGGTGGGATCTAAGCAGTCTGAGTCCCCCACTGGACACAGAAAGCAGGGTAGAGAAGTTACAGGAGTGGTAAGCATTTCTTCTTTGTATGTTGTTGTGAAAGAAAGAGATCTGGAGAGATGTCTTCAGCACAATTATGTTGAGCACTGAATTTTGGGCTTCATGAAAAAGCTTATCTTGTTTAGATCCTCCTGTTCAGTCTTGGCTAATCTGGCAGCCCTGAAACTGCCAAGCCTGTCACACAGCGACCTTTGTCACTGAGGGAAGAAGCAATTCTGCCTGTTGTACCAAGTGTTGTAGACTTCAGCAACTCACTTTTTTGGCTTTTGCAGGGATGTGTGTTTTACTTTAGGAAGTCAATGTTCAAGTAAGGGGATACCATAGAATCATATAATATCCTGAGTTGGAAAGGACCCACATAAAATAAACAGAAGACCTAAAATGAAAAAATCCAGTGTTGTGTACCTGGTGAAAACTATTTTTCAGCATTACATGATATGTCTTTGTAGTACAGCTCATGGTAATGTTTATGATTTTTTTTTTAATGGTTCATTAAACCCCCATGATGAAAAGAAAACCCAGTGCCTCTGTGTGTGTTGGTTTTCCTGGCGTTAAATAACAGCTACAGCTTTATCTGAACTTAGCTCCTGTCATTCTTCCTAATGCTGACCATGACATGCATGAATTATTTATGTACACTTTCTCCGCAGCAACTTATGTAAGAGAGAGAGTGCTAAATGCATTTTAAATGCTGATCAAGCTTCTATGGCTAGTAACTATCATGTTTCTAGGATGATGGAATTATGACAGCTATATTTGTAGTTGCTCTTTGTCTCTGTTTACAAGACTGTTTTCAGTTGCTTATGATTGTACCAGACTTCTGCTATTTGGGCTGAAATTTCCAACCTCAGGAGAGAAGCTGAGTAAGGATTGGCATGTCTCAATTCTGTAATTTCATAAGCTGTACTCTGGACTGGATGTTTTTGGATGTGCTTCACAAATGAAAACTTTTGATGTGCATTAATTCAGGACCAGCCATGAGCTGCTACTGTTTTTGTTTTGTTCAGATTCCAGAAGAAACGTCCTCTCCTATTAGAGGTTTGGCTCTCCCGAAAGTGAGAGGTGGCACTATACAGTCTCCTTAGAGACTTCAGTGTAGACTAAAGCCCAGTACGCACCACCCACCATTATGGGCTGTTCTTCCAAGGGTCCATTTCTCTAGAGTGTTGAATTACAGTGTATTTCTATGCATTGGACAGCACCTGCTGAACAGCCTTGCCTTCTTTAAAATGTTCATAATTATCAGTTTAGGTGACCTGAATCTTCTCAGATGTCTTTGCTTTTGACCTTGCTTCTCTGGGCTTCTGCCAGCCTTGGTCAAAGAAGTTCCTTCAGTACAGATCCCAGCTTGGCCCAGAGATGGGTTACATGTCTGTCTTCTGCTTCCTGCCTTATCAGGGACTTGTATTGCCTGTTTAGCATTCCAGTTTCTCTGGAAACTTGGTGAAACACAGCAGCAGCCATCGAATGGTGGTAGCACTTCAGCAACAGAGTGAGTGACCAGATGAGATGATGCATTGGCACCTATTTCCGTACTGCTTTTAATCATAATTTAAAATCAGCCAGAGGGAAGCCCTTCCTTCTTCTGTACTCAAGTTATTTTTTGTAAAGAAGATAGATTAAACCTATGATTACAACTGATTGGAAACTTTCTATATGAAGAAGTGGTATTTTTCACTTAGCAATTTTACTGTACTCAGTGGACTTTCACAAATGTAGATATTTATATCCTCTATGGAGATATTTTTCAAATGACTTCTGCAGTTAGAGCAATATAAATTTTACAAATGGAGAAGAAAGCAAGAAGTCTCTGCTGAAAAAGAAATTAGATACATTGGTTATTTTTTAGTAATATTTTTTGCTTTTCTCTTATAGAAAAAGTACAGAAAAGGATCCGTGGATATTTCAAGGATTAAATGTGTAGAAGTTGTAAAAAGTGATGGTATTATTCCCTGTCAAAATAAATATCCATTTCAGGTATGTTTCTTTTATATAAAATATATCAATTACAGTGCTCTTTTCAACATCGCCAAGTCATTAAAATTGCTGTCACTTCTAAATATTGAGCCTATTCTCTGGCTCTTTGGGGCTGGTGGGAGGTAGTCCAGGATCAATGGTTAAAACCCAACCCAAGCAAGCTCTGCTCCCCCTGCAGTCCTCTCCCTTGGGAGTTGTGCCTCATACACTTGGTATTTTTTTTTTTCCCCACCCTCTCTGCTTGAGTTTTGACTGGAAAGTGCCTTGTCCTGGTCGTCCTCCAGAATAAGTAAGCTGGCAGCCCATTTTCCCTGTCTTCATTCTTCCACGTTAAATTAACTTTAATTACCATTAAATTATATAGGAATAAGAAAATCAAGATAAAACTTTTTGCTTTTCTTTTCATCGTGAATTGAATGGAAATAAATACAGAAAACAAATTGCTTAGAGGGGAAAAAGAAAAATGGGGTGGGTTGGATGCTGTGCCTCCTTACTGTAGAGGGAATTGTTGGAGTGAGGATGAATTCCACTGCTGGAGAGAGGACTCTGATCCCTTTCTTCCAGAGCAATACAAGCAGCGAAATAAAAAAAAAGGGAAGAATCACCCTAGAGCAGTACAGAATTGCAGGGAGTTATGAAATGGCTGGAACAAAGGATGTCTGATTATTAAATAGCTATAATGATTGAATTGAGCTGTTTTTAGAAAATACATGGTGAAGAATGAACAAAGCAAAGCGTAAAGCATTTTATGGAATGCTGTCAAGATAGATACCATTACAAAATCCTTCCTTATTCTCTTGGAAGTATCATATATGAATAATAAACCTTAATAACCTTTCCCAGTTTCTGTGTTTTGTGCCTGAATACACTAATCGTGCCAAATGCAACAGTCATTAGTCTTGTTCTGTTTCCTCTGTTTTCTGAGGCAGAAACTGGTTAATACTACAAGGTAAATGTATTTTGATTATTTCTTTGCTCCATCCAGGTTGTATATGATGCTAATACGCTTTATATTTTTGCACCGAGTGCACAAAGCCGGGATCAGTGGGTGAGGAACCTGAAAGAAGGTAATGGGAATTGCTTATATTTAACATCTGACACAGGCCTTTGCTTTAGCTGTCTGGATGTGTTGGAGTTAACTTGGTGCTGTGTTTTGGATTTGTGGCCAAAACAGTGTTGAAACCATACCATGTTGTAGTTGCCGCTGAGCAGTGCTTGCACAGCCTTTTTCCTCCTCTGCCCCCACAGTGAGTAGGCTGGGGATGGGCAAGAGGCTGGGAAGTGACACAGCCCTGACAGCAGATGTGGGCTGACCAAAGGGATATTCCAGGCCATATAAAGTTGTGCTCAGTGACAAAAGCTGGGGTAGAGGAAGACAGGGATTGGGTTTTTTTGCTTCCATATTGGCTATTGCTCAGAGACTGCCTGGGTGATTGCCTTCTGGGTTTTTTCTTTCTTTCAATTATTAAACTATCTTTATTTCAAGCTGCAAGTTTTTATCTCTTGCTCTTTTTATTCTCTCCCCACCCTGCTGGGTTGGGGGAGTGGGCAAGTGACTGCGTGGGTGCTTAGCTGCTGAGCAGCATCAACCCCCAGCAAATTATAAAAATAAAATGCTACAGCTTCTGTTGCTTATATCCACTAATTTTAATTTTTATTAGGCCAACTCATAGCTTACATTCATAGGGTGTGGTAACAGGCACTGGGAGTATCCAACACCCAAACTGATCTAGTTTGATTTTGTGAAGATCAGTTGCAATCAGAATTTGACTCTCTGCCTTTGCGTAATGAGTAAATCATCAAAAAGTTTGCCCAAGCTAGTTAATGGCATCACTCAAAAGTTTTGTTTGGATGTAGCTAGACAAGACTGTGGGCCTTAAACTGATGTAAAATTATGTGATCTGGTAATTGGTATCACAGTGAGTAAAGCTTTATTTTCATGAGCCTCCTAATGCTCTCTTTCACCATCAGATGCTCACGTTATTTACAGATGGTCTGTAAAGTAATAAGAAATGATTTCTGGGCTGGGGATCACAGGGCAAAGAGTGACCTCTGAAACTCAGCAAGCCCATAGCATGGGCGCAAGGAGCCTTTCAGACCAAACTCAGGAATTGTGCCATGGACTAGAGATAAATGTCAGCTATCTTTCCCTCCAGAACACTGTTTGTAGAGGAATTTGAGACTCTTGCAGCAGTATTAAAGGACCAGGCAGAGCTCCCAGAGCCTTCACAGCTGCCTGAATGATTCGTATGGCGCAGATGGGCACCTGGGTCTCCTTTCGTGGGTACACCAAAACCCTGCTGGGATGGCTGTTGTAGGTGGGGAGTACAGCACTCCCTTCTCGACTAAAACATCCTCTATGATTGTTGTATCACCTCCATATAAACTTGCAAAAAAGTACTTAGGAGAAGCAACGCTAAAGTAAGGGCAAAGATATTGTAATATGTATTAAAAATTACCCTCTTGCAAACTTTTTTCTTTTTGGTGTCTTTCAATGTATGCTCCTTTTCTTCTTGTAGAAATAAAGAACAACAGCAGTATAATGGTAAAATATCATCCTAAATTCTGGACAGAGGGAATTTATCAGTGCTGCAGACAGACAGAAAAATTAGCCCCTGGCTGTGAAAAATACAATCTTTTTGAAACCAGTAAGTACATATGTCTTCATATGAAGTTGTTCTGGCATATTTTCCTGCTTTTTTATATGATGCTGTCATCACATTTGAATGACCTGGATATTAGGCAAATTCATAGAGCACATTCAATTATTAATACTGTGCATGAAGTCAAAATGTTTGTTTCATTTCCCAATATTTTGTGAAAAATAGAAAAAAACAGCAAAATATCCTTGCAAAAAAAAATCACAATGTTTAGAGAAAGTTGAAAGGAATCATTGAGGTTTCTGGATTTCACTTGATTTGTTTCTCCTATTTAAAACTTATTTGACCAAGTCTTTACCTCACACTGAGAATAAAACCTAATGGTGGAAAAGATTCAGCCAGAAATCTTGTCAGCTCTTCAGTTATTTATTAAAACCTCTACTTACCCATGTGAAAGAATAATAATACCTGTATTGCATTCAGTGTTACTACACCAGGCAAAAAATGATACAAGAAGGTTTATTATTTTTACAGACACAGGACTGAATTTTGTAAACGTCCCAGTATTAACCGGGATGAGCTGTGACTTCTGTAGGCATGTGCATATTCCAGTGTTCAAACTGCAGGTTCTGCTTGTTCAACAGTGGATGCTCCTGCATGCACTGCTGTAGCACTGCAATATTGTCCTACAAAGGATATAGTAGTTATTTTGTCCTTGGTTTAAGGAAAATTCCATAGTAGGAAAAAAAAATTGAGCCATTGCTCATTTCCCAGTTAAATCAGTGGAATCCAATGATTTATGTCAGCACCTGAAATGGTAGTGGTGGGGACCTGTGGATTTACTTGCATTAAAAGACTAAAGAATAAACACTGGCTCGTGGCTGTTCTTATTCAGCAAAATGTAAAGCATGACACACAGTTCAAGCTTGTATTTGCTGAAAAAAAGCAGTGCAGGAGAAAAATACTTCTGGATCAGAGAGATGTAAATAAAAAATACTTACAATTGTTATGCCTAAGCAGGGGTCAGGGGGCATATTTTTGTTTTGGAAGAGCAGTTCAGGGCTCTCTGTGGCATGCTCTGGTGTGGCACAGACATTGCTGAATCTGTGGTGAATGTAACCTGCTGGCTGATTTAGGATGTTTTTGCAAGAATATTTAATCATTTTTCCTGTTGCTTAATTGGAGTTGTTTTTGTTTTTCTAAGCTCTCCTGGAAGCTTGTTGAGGTATTAAAACCTTATCTGAAATTTAAACCTTTTATTTAATTTTTAAATTTATAGCTAAATGCGTAGACATAAATCCTCCTCTGTGCTTTGTTTCTAGATGTAATGAGATTGTCCTCTCCAATGCCAGAAAAAAGTGTGGTAGGTAGAATCTTTAAAATATTGAATAGATAATTACTGCTTTTTGAAACAGCGCTTAAATTTCTTGAGATTCTTTCCGTATTCTGGAGCAAAGGTCTATTTCTGTACACATCAATGAGCATCATGCTCTGTCCCAGGGTGAAAAAAATCCCATTGAAATTTAGCTGTATCTATTAGCTGTATGTGTTCTACTGGTGGAAGATGTGGCCAAAAAGCAAATGCCAGACAGCTTTGCCCTTTACTGGCATCTGCAGAGCTGCAGCACAAACCAGCCCCATAGGTACCACCCACCCACATGATTTGCTGGCATGCACCCCAGCTGCCTCCTTGGGCCATCACAGCTCTCTCCTGGGACAACTCAGGAATATCCCAGCTTTTGCCCCCAGGATGCACTGATGTGATGGTAAAGGTGGGTGGGGTGGAAAAATGGAGCATAGTGGGATGATAATAGTGTTGTGTTGTTTCCAGCGAAGGCCTCCACCACCGGTTCCTCCAGTTGAAGAAAATGGCAATGAAGAGGAGGAGATAGTGGTAGCGATGTATGACTTTGAGCCTACAGAACATCATGATTTAAGATTAGAGAAAGGTGAAGAATATACAGTGATTGAGAAGAACGACATTCATTGGTGGAGGGCGAGAGACAAATATGGGTAAACACAAGTTCCTTATTTAATTTATAAACTTCATAAGGCTATTTCTGTGTTATAGTAGTTTATATTGACTGTGTCAACAAATAACTGCACTTTGGACCCCAGCCCTGAAATCTCATCCATATATTCCCACACAGAAACCAATTTTAAAAAGTGTGGTAGTTGATAGGTTTTGTGGCCTGTGTGCAAAGACAGTTGTGGAACTGGAAGCTTTTCCAGTTATGTTTTCGATCTGACTTTATGGTTTCCCAATTAAGGCACCAGCCATCCTGTAAAACCTTGCTAGGCTGGTACAGTACTGCTGCTTCCCTGAGGACCATCTCATTAGGGAGCAATACAGTTAACACTCTGCTCAGCAGGCTGTGGCTTCCAGACTTGAATAATCATTTTATCTAATAGCTGTATCATTAGAGACAATCTCTGAATGAGTTGAGAGAGAGTTTAAATTGTAATGACTACAACTTTCATTCCCTGAATTAATTTTTTTCCCTGTGGTTTTAAAGATGAAAGTTTTCATGCTTCAATATGTATCAGGTTCCTGTTGCCATATGTTACAGGTAATTGTGAGTTATCAGCCTGTGGCAGGTTCCAAAATGTATTTCCCATGACTGACTGGGGTTTCTGAGTGCAGAAGTGACAGAGCAGCAGAGGGTTACTCTCCCTCGCCCTTTCTGCTGATTTTGTTGGACACTTCTGCTGCCCATGTCACTTCTCGAGGGGTGCTGGAAGTTAATGTGGAAATGCTGCCATGGAAAATTAGTTCCTGCATAATCAGTAGAAGAGTGGGTGGGTCAGTAATATATAAATTATTTTGAGAGACCTCTGGTAATTAGCAGAATAAAACACCATCTTCTAGGCATGCAATTTTACAGGTTTTTTCACTCAGATTATGTATTATATATTTTTTTAGAAAACAAGGATATATTCCCAGCAACTATGTAACAGAAAAGAAGTCCAACAACCTTGATCAATATGAGTAAGTCAATATTCGCATTAAAATTTGGAATGTCATAAAATCAAACCCATGTTTCAAGAATGACAATGTATTTTTAACATTTTGGAAACAATTGTTTACGTATGATAGAACTTAGAGTTTAAACTTCAGAAATTGAAATAGGCATATATTTTTTTGAGATTCTTCTCATTGATTATGTTGTGATTTTTAATGTAGGATCAAGTCAATGAGATGGCCATCAGGCATGTAGTACTTAGGCTATCACTGTTAAAACAAAGAAAGTCATCCTAATTCTCTGATAGACAAAGGAAAACTTTAAAGGAAATTCACCCACTGTAAGTGTGCTGAATTTTGTTTTAATATTAAAGTGACATCTCTATCAAATGTCTGTGGCAATAAGATAGTAGAGCAGAAAACAGTCAAAATCATTCAAAGTAAACATAACAGATTTTGGAAGGCAGCTCAAATTTTCAAGAAAATGTATATATAACTCGGTGCATTTTAAGTCTCAGTGTATGCATGTACTTAACAGCTATAAATGCCTACCTTTTGAAAAAAATGCTTTTTTCCACTGATGTTTAGTCATGGAACACTTACTTAAGAACATCAGGATAAAATTTAACACCAAAGTATCCGAGCCTGTTATTCTTGATATTCAAATATCAGTACAGCAAAAACTGTTGTGCCTGAGAACTTACAAAATATTTAATAACTTCTAGATAAAATGGAGCTGTAAGAAAATAATAATTAAAACCAGTTTAGAAAACTACATTAGTAGCTCCAAAACTCTACTCGCAGCTGCATATGGCTCCTACTGCTTTGTTTTGACAGAAGGTAAAATTTTGTCTGGGATTTTGCCCTCAGCTTCACTGGAGGGAATTTTTTGTTGCTTTCTCATCTTAGAGGCTCTTGATAAGACCTCTGCTCTGCTCTGGGCTAGGCTTCAGGGCTAGCAGGAAGGGAAGGAAGGAACTGGGCTGCCTTATCTGGTCCAGCCACTTTGTGCTTTTACCAATTTAGGGCCGTAATTCTGAGTCACCGGGCAATCCAGGGAGCATTACTTCAGGTCATCTACTAACTGCAAGAAACCACTGTCTCCGGAACAGGCAGAATCTGATTAAAGGCTGCTGTGCCACTTCCCTGCTCTGTTACCACAGTGACAGCATAGCTCAAAATGGTTGCACCACACCATTTGCGAGCTGCCTATTTTTCCTTCTTTTAATATTCTCTGCGACTGGCTGACATGTTGGCGCTTCTGTTGCTGCTTTAACCTGCCCATCCAGGACAGAGCTCAGGGATGTGTAACTGTGACATTTAATTCTTAATTTCAGCCTCCTCTTTGATAGGTGGGTTCTCCCTGGAAGCCCACAACTACGGAGTTATTGAATGACATAGCAGCCTAGCAGCCAGCTCCACAGGTGGCTTGACCGGTGTGCAGGCAGCTGCTTCCTCAGGGCTGCCATCCTGCCCTCAGACTGGTGTTCACAGCAACTACTGCCATCAGCCTATGAATGTTTAAAAAATGTATTTTTCTGAAAACATGTATCAATTACCTGAGTTTTATTAGCTTCCATGGGATCTCTCTGGATTTGTTTCAGGGCATTTTTAAGGGGTAACTGCACGGTGTAATAGACACTGATTTTTGCACATTATCAAAGGTTGAATTCTTGATCTTCTTTAATCATAAAATTACTGAATCTGTATCTTCATAATACTTTGCTAAAAACTTTTTATGTAAATCATGCACCTTGGAGAAGTTTGGTTTACTGATGTTGTGTTGCAGGTGGTACAGCCGAAACCTGAACAGAAGCAAGGCAGAACAGCTCCTCAGAAATGAGGTAAGCACAGCAGCCTTGCAGTATCAGCTGTGTATTTTGCTTCAAGTAGCTTCTTTTGTTAAAGCAGAGGCTTCTTTTGTCAAGTGCATATCCTAGAACAAGTAAAAGAGTCGTAGCTTAAAAGCAGTTTTACAAAACCATCAATGTGCATGTGTTTCAGGATAAAGAAGGTGGTTTTGTGGTGAGAGACTCCAGTCAGCCTGGCCTGTATACAGTTTCCCTTTATACAAAATTTGGAGGGTGAGTTTCTGTTCTGCTCTGCACACCTTGTCTTACCCGAATCTGTTTGTATCTGTATCCAAATCCGTTGGCTGGGGGAAAGCCCAGGAAAGAACTCAATAAAGTAGAAAGGACTGATGTGATAGAAAAGATGGGTGATTAAAATGAAAGTCTCGACTCCATGGTTAGGCTACATTTGATTTAAACCAGTGGAGACCTAAACCCCTACCCAGAGAAGGAAGTTTTTCTCTCCCACCTCATTTGGTCTTTTCCCTCCTTCCAGCCTGTGTTTGTGTTAGGTTTGTGAGCTGGACTGGGGAGCTTGCTGGGCTAAAAATTAACCAGTTCTGGGTTAATCTTCAACTTGGTTTGAGCACTAGGATGAAGGCGAGTCACCAGTGCTGTTTGACATTCGAGCTGTTCTCAAAGTGTGTGACATTGGGCACCTGCGTGGGCCCTCTCAGTTTCCTTTTCCTAGTCAATGTGCTCCTCTTAAAAAAATCACAACAAATGATAATGTATTATTACTAATTTATATTATTGTTATTATTTTTCCAGGGAAGGTTCATCAGGAGTAAGACACTATCATATAAAAGAAACAGTAACATCACCAAAGCAGTACTACCTGGCAGAAAAACATCTCTTTAACTGCATTCCAGACATAATTGAGTATCATCAACATAATGCAGCAGGTAGATGGACTGGATTTTTCTGTCACTTAGGGTTGATTTGAAAAGGAGAGTGAGGCATTTTAGCGTTTTAATGAAAATTTTTAGGATATTATAGATCCTTCTTTTCCAGGGAGGTCATGAAACGCTGCTTTTTCACATTATTTCAATTCAGACAATAATTTGAAAAGTTTTATGTAAAGATATGTGTATATATATATATGATGTATAGATATGTTACTGTCCCCAGAGTAACAGAAGAATACTGTATCAAGTCAGGAATTGTTCACTTAGCCCCATATAGTGCCTCTGTCAGCTCCCTGTAACCCACAGCAGATGGGTAGGGATGGTACTTCCCCAGAATACTCCCCAGGCACTAGGTTTTTACCTGCTGGCTGCCGCCAGTTAAAATGATCTAACCTTCCTATGTAGCAAACAGATGGGGAGACCAGTAACATGTTGTTCAAGAAATCCCTATTTCACTTCAGATCTATAGCTGATAACTGATGCTGGTGTATGCCCGCTATATAATGGAAGAGTTTAGGAATTGAGTTCAAGGCACATATATTGATACAGTATTTGTTTTTTTCAAGTCCAGTCTGTGATAAATTTTCCTTATGAACTATAGTTTCCAGATCTTTACATCAAACTCTGATGACCCAGCACTTCCTGATGATATTCTGGAAAATGCCTTTCTAAAAAATATGCCACAAAAACACAAGCCCACTTTTCATTTATTATAAATGATTTTTCTACATATTTTTAATTGCATCATTCCTTTTGTCATGTCAAGTTCTGAAAATATATTTAGGAGGATATTCAGGTAATTCGACATGCAGCATATAAAATCCCTATATGAAACTGGTGGGATTTATACGTCTGAAAGAGAAGTGATCAAGTAACATTGTGCGTTTTAGATAATCTTTCTGATTTGCTTTATGAAAAGTGTTCTTGGCCTTTTTTGGTGCCAGCATAACTGTAGAGCACAAATGTGTATTCATATATCCATATCCAGTTCTCACCAGTAAAGAAGATGCAACAAGTTTGATGTAGTGAAGTCTCCTATGGCTCTCACAGGCCACTTAGAGTCAAGACAATGCAATTACAGAAAATATGGTCAAAGCTGTATATAACAATAAGCTAACTGTTAATCAGTGTTGGAGTCTGCAGTGAACAAGTGGCTTGAGTTGCTGCCTGGCACTATTTCAGAAGTAAACTGTGTCTTATCATTGACCCTCAGGTCTCGTTACCAGGCTGCGTTACCCAGTGACCCCAAAGAAGACGACAGCACCAACAACGGCAGGATTCAGCTATGGTGATTGCGTGTTATGTTCATCTACACATATATTTTCTAATGATTTTATGTTAAGATTTTCTATGATTTTATGTTAAGATGCCACGATATCTCCTAAACATTTTGAAAAGATCTAATTCTGTACTGTGATTGGCTATACTAACTTACACTGGTTCAGGTGTATCTTTGAGACCCTTGCATGGAGTATCAGTATGCAAAGGCACTGCAGCTGGTTATAGGTGTGTGGTGCCAAGGGCAGCAGTGAGGAGAGGCACAATGTGTCAGTGGTGCTCCAGGGGAATTCAGTATTTTCTTCCATGCTTTTGTGGATACCTTGAGCTCTGTCTGATTAAAGACCTATGCCTTTGGTTCCTTCATTAGCCTCCAGACTTCTGACTCCATCTTGGACCTTTGATCTTTGTGGAGGGGTTACTTTTTTAAAATGTAAGTTTTCAATAAGCTTTTTTTTAAACGTGCCACATCAGATGTGAGCAGCTTCTACACATTGGCACAATTTTCTGTGGTGGCAGCTTGTTGAAATCGACTGAAAATATCAGTATTTAATTGCTGGCCTCAGGGAAGTTTGAATTTTAACTTCTGTGTTGATCAGGAGTTGCTTAAAGTGTCTACCTAAAAGTTGGTTTTGTGAGGTATAGGAATGTTTGGTTTTCAAGTTAATTCTAACGTGTTCTCCCTAAAATCCTTGATTTGCTACTAATTCAGTTTCCCTTTCCTCTTCCTTAGTACCTACCAGTTCCTTAGCTGTTCCTTGCCTTTTTTGTTTTATAGAAAAATGGGAAATTAATCCGTCGGAACTGACGTTTATGCGAGAACTGGGGAGTGGTCTGTTTGGAGTAGTGCGCCTTGGGAAATGGAGGGCGCAGTATAAAGTGGCCATCAAGGCAATACGGGAAGGGGCAATGTATGAAGAGGATTTCATTGAAGAAGCTAAAGTAATGATGTGAGTTGTGTGCTTGGCACTTTTATTTCCAGTTCTAGGCCTCTGATGCCAGATACTGATTATAAATGAAACACTTGGGGTAGGTGGTATTTTCACAGTTTTGTGGGGTGGAGGGCTAGCACTGTGTGGAGGAAGTAATAATGGCATGATCTCAATCTTTTCAGGAAGTTAACACATCCTAAATTAGTTCAACTGTATGGTGTGTGCACACAACAGAGACCCATTTACATCGTGACTGAGTTCATGGAGCATGGCTGCCTTCTCAATTACCTGAGACAAAAACGGGGAGTTTTGAGTAAAGACATCCTTCTCACTATGTGCCAAGATGTATGTGAGGGAATGGAGTACCTGGAGAGAAACAGCTTTATCCACAGAGACCTGGTAACATCCCATTAAGGCGAAATACTTCTCTTTGAAATTTTTTTTTTTAACCTAACTATTCCTTTTTGAATCAACCTGTTTGTAAACAACTGCTTTTGTTCTTGCAGAAAGTTCTAAGTAGCTGAAGTTGGCTCTTTAGGGTCTAAGCAAATCTCTAAAACTGCTCTGTGCAGAAAATGATGAGACATTTTTCTCTCGCAAGAAAATGGAATAAAATCTGTCTGAAATTTTTACAAAGACTTAGTAGCTATTTCTGCTAATATAATAGCCTCTGTTCTGTATTGGTGTCATTTTCACCACTCATGAATCCCTTGAGGTAGTAATTTTTTTTCTGGTGATTTTTTACAAAATGGTCTAGTTGTCAAAAGGGTACTATCAAGAGGATATACACATGTACTTTTTATAATGAAAATACACCACTGAACTTGGTAAATGGGTGACTTGCAATGAGGACAAAGTTTGTTGTAATTTGTCTGCAAAAGACTGTAAGTTTTCATCCAACTCTAACCATTCCCTTTGCAGGCTGCCAGGAACTGCTTAGTGAGTGACTCAGGAGTGGTCAAAGTGTCAGATTTTGGAATGACAAGGTACCAACTTATTTGTGGGGATTTGGAAAAATTCACCTAACCCTTGTACTTAGCCCAAAGGCAAAATAGGCTGAGCAAAATTACTTGCAAAAATTGTTTTTTTGACCTCTCTAGGGAACAGTCTTTGGTGTTTTTTTCTTTTTTTCCAGTGTCTTTAAAGCTTCTTTGTTAGGTGGTCATGTGCTGATTTCCTTACTCTTTTTTAAAAAGGCATATTAGAGCTTTTATCAGACAGCAGAGCTCATGTAGCAGAGATAATGGTTAATCCATATTTTGGTAAATAAATGTTAGTAAGAGGCTGTTCAGTGTGTTTCAGATCCTCTTGGAGTAGATAGTTCAGAGTTGCATCGTGCTAGCTGAAGGGCTGGGAGGTGTTGAGATCTGGAGGGGAGGCTAATTTCCTGCCCTTGTTAGCACCAGTGTGGGTGATGTGTGGGTGAGGCAGTGGTGGGGAGCAGCTCTTCCAAGAAAGGTGTTAAGGGACCGTGGTTTGAGCATGATCTTTTGGCTTTTGCCACCTCTCTGTGCTGTTGAGCTTGCAAGTCCCCTGATATCTGAACTCACACTGGCTAGCAAAAAACAGAACAAGAAATTTCTGCTTTTGCCTCATTTTCTCTCATAATACAGATGTTTAAATTGCAGAGAGCTTAGACCTGTGCTGTGTAGCTTGTGTATCACAACAAAGGATTCTGAGCTAATATGAGAAACGAACTGTGTCTTGACTGAAGCCTTAACACTGCCCCAGGAAAGCTATTTTTATCATGTGATGCTAACAGTCATGGCCATTAGGTGGCAATGTGAGCTTCTAATATTCCAATCCAAAATGAAATTATAATTTCACAGAGTCACAGGATATTCTGAGTTGGAAGGAATTCAGACAGGGATCATCAATTCCAGCTCTGAAGTGCATTCACTGTAGGGGGATTGAACCTGTCACCTTAGTGTTATTAGCATCATGCTCCAACCAGTTGAGCTCATCTCAGGGTTTTTTGCAGATTTGGAGGCTGACTGAAGGATATGTCTGCCTTTTTTTTTAGGTATGTCCTTGATGACCAATACACAAGCTCTTCGGGGGCTAAATTTCCTGTGAAATGGTGCCCCCCAGAAGTTTTTAATTACAGCCGATTCAGCAGCAAGTCAGATGTCTGGTCATTTGGTAAGAGATGTTTCATCATGGAGAGAAAGCACTAGTTTTACATTTTATCAATAGCCATTAAGCTCCTGTTATTGGGAAGGAATCAGACAACAGAGAAGAAGCTGAGAGAAACCATTTGCCACGGTTTTATGATCGGATAAAGTTCCACAGACACCTTTAGTACTGTTATTTATTAAAACCCATGCTACTAGAATAAGGCATTTTCAGTGATTACAGATGTGAGCAGTTTCTAGAATATGGATCTCAAACTTTTTATCTATCAGAAATCCTAAGTCCAGGGCTCAAAATAAACACGTATGTTTAAGATGTTGTTTTCTTATTTTCTTAAATGTTTTTCCAGGTGTTTTAATGTGGGAAGTATTTACAGAAGGAAAAATGCCCTTTGAAAAAAGCTCCAACTATGAAGTGGTAACGATGGTTAGCCAAGGACATCGTTTGTATCGGCCCAAACTAGCCTGTAAACCAGTGTATGAAATGATGATGATGTGCTGGCAGGAGGTATGTACTTTTAATTTTTTTGTCTTTGAATTGAAATAAAGGTCAATCTAGCAACAGTAGTTAATCTTCTCTAAAGTGACATTCTGAATGTATCCAGCTCTCCAAGCTATTCATGTGTTTATTTGAAAGACAAAGATCTCCTCCTGGTTTGCAGATGAACTTGTGATAAGAAAAAACACTGAAGACATTTTTATGAAAAAAATGAACTATCAGATTAAGTATGCAAAGGCATTTAGCAACAAAAGTAAATAATTGCTAAATCTATGCTGATTGCAATTATATCTGCATACAAATACTGCTACCAAAAAAAATTAAACTCAGAAAGACCAAGAGGTGGAGAATCTGATTTTGTATTGCCTCAGTTTATTAGTCATTATGGAACCATATTAGAATGACTGAAAATATTTTTAAAGAATATTTAATTACCTGATTATGAATTCTGTAGGAAATAAAGATTAACTTGCTGTAGAATATAAATACAAATTCCAAGGTTTATAAGGAAAGATAAAAATATACTCTACTATTAATTTTCCTAACCCAGAAATATCCTGACTGTATGATTTTCACAGAAGTCAAAGGGGCAGCTAACTCAAATTTAATACTTTAGAAACTAAATTAGAATGGAACAGCTTTTGTAGTATTAAAACAAAAAATCTCTAAGAAGATAAGTGCATTTAATGGTCTGTCTGTGCTTTTGAGAGAGTAACCAAGGAAACCAAGTGTGTAAAGAACTACATAATTCAACAAAGGCAAGTGCAGGGTCCTGCAGCTGAGGAAGAATGCATCAGTACAGGGTGGGGGCTGAACTGCTGGAAAGCAGCTCTTCGGAGAAGAACCTGCGGGTCCTGGTAGACAACAAGCTGTCCATGAGCCAGCAGTGGTCCTTGCAGCCAAGAAAGCCAATGGGATCCTGAGCTGCATTCAGAAGGGTATTGCCAGCAGGCTGAGGGAGATGATCCTACCCCTCTACTCAGCCCTGGTGAGGCCACATTTGGAGTGCTGTATCCAGTTCTGGGCTCTTCAGGACGAGAGAGACATGGATCTCCTGTAGCAGGTCCAGTGGAGCACAACAAAGATGATGAAGAGACTGGTGCATCTCTCTTAAAAGGAAAGGCTGAGGGAACTGGGATTGTTCAGTCTTGAGAAGAGACAGCAGAGGGGACCTCATCAATGTCCGTAAGTATCTGAAAGAAGGATACCGAGAGGATGGAGCCAGGCTCTGGTCAGTGGTGCCAAGCAAAAGGACAAGAGGCAATGAACAGAAACTGATGCACAGGAACTTCCACCTGAATATGAGGAAGAACAACTTTACTGTGTGGGTGACCATGCACTGGAACAGATCGACCAGAGAGGTTGTGGAGTCTCCCTCACTGGACACAATCCTGTGCAATGTGCCCTAGGATGGCCCTGCTTGATCAGGGAGGTTGGATCATATGACCTCACTGTGGTCCCTTCCAACCTTACCCATTATGTGATTTATTTCCACTTAATCCTTGCTACAGGGTCTGCTGTGGAAAAACTACTCTTTTCAAATAATCAAGATGACCTACTCTCTAACACTTGTCTTGGAGAAGAAGGTGCTGGAATAGAGAGCTTACCAAACCAACTGGTGGAGATCAAAAACTTACAAACCAGTTGGTTTATGCAGCAAAAAATACTTTAAAAGCAACAGTTCCCCTGAGAATCATGGAATGACAGATATGTCTGCGGTTCAAAAAAGCTGTTCAAAGGAGCGAGGAAACTATAGAGCATTAACCAGTTGGTTTATGCAGCAAAAAATACTTTAAAAGCAACAGTTCCCTGGAGAATCATGGAATGACAGATATGTCTGCGGTTCAAAAAAGCTGTTCAAAGGAGCGAGGAAACTATAGAGCATTACATTTTGTTTATATGTGGTAACCTACTTGAAATGGAATAATGAATTAGCAGAAAATGATAATTTATTGCTAATGCTTTTATTATTATTATTAATGCTCTTTGAATGTATTTATAGGACTTATATGAACATCAACAAATCAGTTAAAATTTTGTTCATTTCAGAAAGAATTATTAACATTAAAATCTAAGCAGTCATTATGTGGGAGAGAAAGGATCTTTGCAAATCACCAACAGAGCACAAGTAATGGCAAGATTCTGTCAATCTTTCTTATGAAATATGACTAACTGTAGGTACCTCAGTCCTCGTTTAATAAATTTATTAATGGTTTGTAGACTGAAATGAATACTGAGGCTTTAAAATGCATCAGGTGATACAAATCTAAATGTAACTAAATGGAGGAAAAGTGCAAGCTATCCAGGCACTCAGGAGATGTGAAATTAACTGTGTCAGGAAGGTCCGCTTCTTGAATTGTGGCAGTACACTGAGGTAATCTCTTCACTGACTGCAGGAGCAGCTAGACAGACAACACCAGCCAGCTGGATGATGAAAGAAGAAGAATAAAATACTAAAGCAAAAATATTGTGGTACAAGCTATCAAGCCAGGCCAGATGTTTCAGCACAAGTACCACAGATACGCATGTGACTGCTTTCGGTCACAAAGAACAATCATGCCTCAAGCGGCTTTCCAGCTTGATCTTGTCTTTTCACACACACTAATCTTAGCTCTGTCTGACTTGGGACCACAATATTTTTGCTTTAGTATTTTATTCTTCTTTTATCATCCAGCTGGCTGGTATTGTCTGTCTAGCTGCTTCTGCAGTCAGCAAAGAGATTACCTCAATGTATTGCCACAATCCCAGAATGATAGAACCATTTAGCTTGGAAAAGACATTTAAGAGCACCAAGTCCAACCATTAACCCAGCACTGCCAAGTCCACCATTAAACCATATCCCTAAGTGCTACATCTATGTGTCTTTTAAGTACTTCCAGGGATGGTGATTCAATATTTAAATAAACAAAACAAAGAGGATGATAAAACACATTGAGGAACTGCATGGAAAATAGAGTAAATGAAAGATACCTTTGTGTAAGTCTGTGACAGTCTGATTTTGGAGGTCAAAAAATAAAATTGTTGTAAATGAGGTGTTAGAGAATGACACTCAAAATTCTTAGGAGCATAAAAACCTTGCATAAAAAAAGATTGGAGATGTTCATTGGGGGAAAGGTGAGGATGGGGAAGAAAAATAAAAAGGTGTAGAACTCTGCAAAATAATAAATTATATGAAGAGTAGTCCAGCAAGACCTATTTATGCTTTTTCAAAGCATAAAGAAAAGGTGTTGCTTACTGAGATTAACACATCCAAAATCCAGATAAGGAAATACTTTTGCATTTCATATCTAATGAAATAGTAAATTCATTGCCACAAAATGATATCATGACCAATATTTTATCAAAATCAACAAAACTTTATTGATTTCTGATCACAGCTGTGCATGCTTTTTATTTTTAGAAACCAGAGGGACGCCCGACTTTTGAAGAATTGCTTCACGCAATTATTGAGATTGCAGAGGGTGAAGATGCTTTCTGAAAAAAGAAAACAGCAGCATAAGCACAGACAAGAAGCCACTTTCCAGAGCTGGGGCTGTATCATTTCTTTAGAAGAGCTTAATCCTGTAAGCTGATAGGTGTCGCTAAACAATGTGGGGAACCTGTGACATCTAATCCACTCAAGCACGAAGGAGAGTTTTACATGATGTTAGGAAATGAGCACAGTGTCTTCAGCAATATTTAGCAATCTCTGTATTGTATTTGAAAAGTCAGCATTGCTTAGCTGGCAAGTTGAGCTGTTTATGGAGGGAGACAATGTGACCAAAGGTCAGGAGCCTTATTTAGTGAGTTGGTTTCATGTACATACAGTCCACGTTTATGAGTTTCTCTTTACACAGGCAGTAGTATTAGTAGAGATTTGCAAGCTTAAAAATGGAAGGTATCTATAAATTACTATTTACTGACATTGAAAAGTTTCCAGAGGTTCTCCAGAAACATTGTTTTTCTCAGTTGATGGCTGTTGTATGGCACATCAAGAAGACAAAACATGCCTCTTTCATTTGCACATAGTAGGTTGTTGCCAGCACAGTTTTCAGTTCAGTGTAACACTCTAAAAGCCTTGCTTCAGAACTGAGCTCTGATACTCCAGTGTCATTCTAAGCTATTTGGTCAACCAGAGACCTCCTATGGTTAGTCTTAATGTTACTAATGAAAACTAAGTCCAAGACACAGCACAACTGGCTGTCAGTGTACCATAGTACCAAGTTTTGGATTAATTATAAAATAATTTATATGCTGTATGTAATGTAAATATATAAATTCAGTGCATTTATTTATATAAGGTGTGGGGGTTGTCTTGAAATTTGACCTACCCTCACTTGAATACACAACTCTATATGTGGGATTGTAAGTGAAACAAAGTAAATTCTCAAGTGTGTTTAAGGAGGGCTCTTCTTTCTGTCTGTCATTTGTACATAGAGTGATCTAACCTTTCTGTTCATAACAAAAAATGTCATACTACATGCGTGTGTAAATAAACTGAATGTTAATTATTGTTTGGAACCAACTAATTTGTAGCAAATAATTTACTGTTAGTGCATCATAAGTCAAACTCATTGTTCACATGATTATAGTGTTATGATTGTCCATGTATGTATATATTTCTGTGTGTATACATACTCTATACTAAATACATAAATGGTGGGATGAATATATAATTAAATTAATTTCGCCATGGTGAAATGTTAAGTGCAGAAATGCCTGAACTTTCTTTAGAAGTTACCTGCCATGTCCCCTCTGCTAGAAGCCAATGTCTCCAAAGCCTTGCTGAAGCCTGTTTCAGTTATCTAACTTTGTGCAAGTGGATATGAGGAGTATTTACATTCCAGTTTCCCTGTAGCTACCTCCTCTATTACACTGTCTTTTTCTTTTGCTACGTGTACTCTTGTGCCATGTATAATAGGAAATAGATTGCACAAAACCTTTTTAATTTCTTATTCAAGTAGTCAGAGAGAAGTACAGTGAACTTTATTTCCAATCAAATTATTAAATATAACTATAGTTAGCTTAATGTATTCTATCATTCTTGCATTTGAGTATTTCTGTAATCAGTTTTGGAGATGCTTAAATCCCTGCACTGCTTTGCCTAAACCTGTATGTTCAAAAAGAGGAAAGCTCCTCTCTCTTGGAAGAAGTGCTTTCTTTTTCTCACACTATTCCATTGAAAAGTTACAGGCCATCAGAAAAGGTTTAAATGCCTATCTCTTTTTAATTAATGACAAAGTCTCAGAAGTTTATTCCAACTATGCAATCCCATCTGTCAAATTTTTGAGTCCAAACCATTCCCCGATCAATATCAACAGCATGTATTGTTAAGAGGGAAAATCTAGGGGTTTCTACATGTAGTAGAAAAAATTATGTGGAACACTTAATGTAAGCCAGGCTCATCTTTCCTTCCATAACTTCTCCTTTGAACCTCACTTTCTCCATGGAGATCCTGCAAAGTATGGTGTTGCCAACACTTTCAACAAGACATCATGAAGAATATTACAGTGGTAAGTAATGTTCTCTTAAAACACAAATGAACCATAGGAAAGTCAGAAGATTAGTAGTTTCCAATGAACCTTAATCCTGTTTCTTTACAATTATTAAATATTTATCATTAATTTGTACGATAAAACACACCCTAACTGTGTGGACTTTTGGCAGCAGTTTTCTCAGTGGGGTGGGTACTCTGAATCCAACACTTTCACCTGCCTCTTTGCAGTACCCGAGGATAATTTCTGCCTACCTGCTTTTGCATTTGATACTTAATTAGGATGTCAGGAACTCTGAGGGACCCAGTTTATCAATGAATGCATTTTTTTAGTTGAATGTTGCCTTAGTTGGCTAATTTTAGAAAGGATCAGAACACCTTTGGAGGCAGCTGTCGTGCTGACTCTCCTGATGTCTTCAAAGGCAGATTGAAATGTTGTGTCATCCTTTTTTTCTGGATGAGCCCACTCACCCTTAAGCACCTTCAGTCCTTCCGCTCCTTCTTATTATTGCTGATTTTTTTTCAAATGTTGGTGTCAAAAATCCACCTGAACAGAACTAAATGCTGTGATTTACATCTACTGTGGCTTTTATCCTTTTTTTAAAAGAAATACTTGGACCTATGATAACAGTTTAATAACTTTTTTTTTTTTTCCTGTAAAATGTTTGCTACTGGAAAGCAGACACTTTTTTCTCCTTTTATTCTGGGGTTGTTTTTTAAATAAAAGGTAAGTAGGCGTGGTCAAGCAATACTTGTGGTTTACCATGTTTCATATCAGAGCTCAGAGCTCAGCTTGGGCTCTTTCACTGGCACAACTCATAAAGAGAGGTTTGCATTTTCATTTGAATATAAACGGATAACCAGACATGATTCTTTCTACCTGTAAGTAAACTTGGTGGCATATTTTGATCTTGCAGTTTTGTTTTGTGCAACAGCAGTGTACTTAGCAACTGAAGTCTTTAAATATTGCCGTAAAAATATGAACCTGTTTTCTGCGCTGCTAAGGTGATCTCTGTTCAGACTGCTTGTCTTTGACTTTGAAAATTAATGCACAAATATTAATCCATTGTATGATGGATTCAACAAAGCAACTACTTTTACATACTGATAGATATTTCCACATACAGTTCTTAAAAGCATGAACTTAAAAGCATAGACATACATAAAAAGTTTGGTAGAACTAAAGCTCTCTTTCCTCCAGTGCAGACTTAACTCACTTACACACGTGAAAAGCTTATATTTTAAATTGTTTTCAGAAGCAAACTGTCCACTGGCTTTCTATCAGATTATTGCTTTTTTTAGTACTGTTGAAAATTGACAGACCAGATCAGGAGGCACACCATGTGTTACAGCAAAGATTTGAGTTTCATGTGTGAAGCTGAGTTTGTAGTGTTGAACACAGTTAACCTGCTGCTTCACTGCAAGAGCAAGAGTTTCATACAAAACATGCTAGAAGAGTGCAAGCCTTAGACATGGACTACAGCACTTTCAACATTAGTAGTGCTTTGAGAAACAGTAATTCAGAAAAAGAAAGTCAAGCCAATAAACCTGTGAAATAATAAAATTATAAAATCCAAATTATAAAAATTGATCTCTAAACTTGTTGCCTTTATCTTTGATGCTACTTCTCCAAAGCTGCCAGTTAGAGTGTGTTACTACTGAAGATTGTATGTATATATATGATTATGTATGTGAGTGTGGGAATTGGCCACATATACAGACAATGTTATCAACTCAAAGCATGTGGGTGTTGTAGGACTGTATCAGGCCAGGATGTGTTTTCACTATGCCTTCTGTTTTCTCATGGGACTGGCTTTCAGTTTCCTAAGCAAATGGCTGTTCCTGACAGCTGACCCATCTTTTTCTTCTTCCTCTAGCATCCCATCTGCTCTGTTGTGCGCAGATAAATTTATTTCCAGGACTCGTAAGTTGGTTATCAAAATGTCAGCTGCAAATTTTTAGGCTAAGTATTTGTCAGGCTACTTTCAATACCAGTTTCCTAGTATTTTCACTTGAGCCACACGCTTCTGTTGCCATGATTTTTTTTCTTGCTTTGAAACTAAGCATGCTGATAGTTCTGATATGCAGCACTGTAATTTGATAGGCTGTCATGGCTAATGTTGGGATTCATATTTGCTTAACCTCTCACGTGGGAGATAATATGACACTGTTTTATAAATGAGTGTCTTCCTCCTAAATAGTAATTTCCAAAAAGAAAAAGACATGAGCAGTGAAATGTGCTACGTTTTTTGTTCCTGTATTGTATTATTTGTAAGTGTTAACTTTGCCTGAGTTAATCAGAAATTGGAGAAATTAAATTTTCCACAAAACTGAAAAAGAAAGATTTGGCCAATTCTAGATTCAACAGCTTGAATACTCACCTTGTTTGATGTAAACCTAGATTTTAAACTACTGACTTTAGTTCCTCCATGATGACTTACCCTGAGGATCAAAGCTGTGTTTCTGTAGCTTATGTTGTGGCAGCTTATGTTTTGCTAGAACTCAGGGGATATGTGGGCTGAAAGATCTAATGGGACTGTGCATGCTAGAGAAACCTTCCTTCCTATGGATTTAAAAGAAGCAAGATTTGATTACTTTTTCTGGAATTTTTGATAAACTTTTTAGTTAAGGAAGAAGAACTTGAAAATAATGATACATCTAGAAGTACTTTGTTTTAACAGACGTCAAAAATAATTAACTGTTATAAATTATGGAATAGTTCTTCCTGTTAGCCTATATTTCTTTCTCATGTCCTGACCAAGCAGACTGCCACTCACAACATGGTAAATCTTACTGGTATCTCTGTTCTCTTCAAAATATGGAATCCAAAATGTGACACAACTCTCACTGATACCATCGCTGACTAATTTTTAATTTATGAACTCTTCAGTGTACTTACTTGAGTTAGGGACCAGGGCATCAAGGCCTGCTAATATGTATATGACTCTAATGCCCTGTGGCAAATCCAGAGTGTTTTGCTTAAGAAAAAGTCCTTGGTTGAAAGTTGAAGGAAATCAGAATAGTTCCACTGATTTCAGTGATCTATCAGAAGGCAAAATCAAAAAGAAATATTTTAAATTAGTGAATTCTAAGAACCTATTTTCAATATATTTGCATTTTCAAAGATAGTTTTTCTTTTAGTTAAAATGCAGGTTTTTAAAAATTATAATTATTTCTTAGTTTTTCTGATGACTGTTGAGAAAACAGAGAGGAAGGAAGAGCCCCGTGGGAGGGTGCATATGGTGGTAAGAAGCTTCAGGCAGGAAATGCTGGCTTCCTGCTGTGTGGCCGTGCAGGATGCTGTGGCACCTGGGGCATCCCTCAGTGTCAGCATCTCCCTTGACCACTAGCAGAAGGCCAAGATGAGAGCAAGTTAAATCAAATTATTCAATCAGTGTATCAAAGCTTTCCCCATTTGCAGTGTTGGCCAAGTCTTTCTGACACAGTGTTGCAGAGCACCTTTGGGCCTACTTTCTGGGATGAGTTATGAACTCAGTAAATATGATTTTAATCAAAGGGAGAAAAAGTGTTGTGCAAGAAGCTCACAATGACTAGGGAAGATGTAAAATGCTTAGATCGGTACATGAGTCTTCGTTTGAGATATTGAAATTCCAAGCCATCAGGTAAAAATTTCCAGACTTTAGTCAATTTAAATAAAGCAGGACTTAGGTCCACAGAGCTGAAGGCTTTTCTCTTCTCATGTCCTTTGATATGTTTCCTGGCAGACATGATGAATTTCCAAACAGAAATTAACAGTTTGCGTTGTATTATTTTACACTTGTATTAATTTCTACTGAACTCATTCCACAAATGCTCTAGGAGTAATGCATGGACAAGAGAAATCCATGACTGATTGAGGTTGCTCAGAAGAGATGTTTAAAGACAATTTCATTTTCAAAGAGATTCTTTACATTCTGTAAGATGATAAATATCTGCTGGGCAACCCTGGATGTATATCCAGACTGGGGAATGAGAGGCTGGAAAGCAGAGGTGTAGAAAGGGACCTGAGGGTCCTGGTCACTGGCAAGTTTAGTATGAGTCAGCAGTGCCCTGGCACCCAGGAGGGCCAACCTTGTCCTGGGGGGCATCAGCAAAGTCGAGGGAGGGGATTGTCCTGCTCTGCTCTGCACTGGTGCGACCTCATCTTGAATATTGTGTGCAGTTTTGGGCACCACAATGTAAGAAAGATATTAAGCTACTAGAGAGCATCCAAAGGAGGGCAATAATGGTGAAGGACCTTGAGGGGAAGCCGTATGAGGAGTGGCTGAGGTCATGTGGCCTGTTCAGCCTGGAGGAGACTGAGGGGAGACCTCCTTGCAGTCTACAACTTCCTCATGAGGGGAAGAGGAAGGGAAGGCACTGATCTCTTTGTGGTGACCAGTGACAGGATCCAAGGGGAATGGCCTGAAGTTGTGTCAGGAGAGGTTTAGGTATGAGATCAGAAAGAGATTCTTCACCCAGAGTGTGGTTAGGTACTGGAACAGGCTCTCCAGGGAAGTGGTCATAGCGGTCAGAGTTAAGTGTTTGGACAATACTCTCAGGCACATGGTGTGACTCTTGGGAACGGTCCTGTGCAGTGCTACGGGATGGACTTGTCCCATCACAGTACATTCTGTGATTCTGTGAGTCTGGATTGATAGGCCATGATTTGTCACTGAAAATACTTCAATAGGGAGAGGAAGGACATCTAAACATCGGCAGAACTGTGCGAAATTTGTGCTGCTCCTCTGGTCCCAGCTGTTCTGTTCAGTTCAGTCCAGAATGGCCTTATCTGACCCATGTCCCTAGTGTAACCCAAGCTTTAACTTTTAGTCTGGAGAATTTATCATGTTTTGTGATCTTTATTGGATTGCACACTCTACACTCAGAAAAATTGCTCACCAAATGAAGCCCATGTCCCAGGAAGGAAACATGATAAAAGCTTCAACCTGTACCTTTTTTATGGTTTTATGGACAGGGTAAGAGGCCAAGTATTCAATATTGTATTAGGTCATTGGGATCAACAAGACAAAAAGGCCACAAGGCAAAACCAAATAAAGTGGAAGGGACTGGTGGGACCACACAAAGAAATATCATGTGAAATACAAAGCACCAAAATTCTGAGACCTTGGGAAGCCTATTTCAATAACTGTCTGAGGCCTCTTTGCAAAGTATGATCTCTGTGGCAGAGAAAAATAGGACACAATGGAGTGGGATATAAAGTTTTTTTTCTGTTAGTGCAACCAAATATGAGAGAAACCTTGTGTCTCCAGCCTTGACTCTCATGCTTCTTAAGAGACTGTACATTGCATACAAGAGCTTGATCCTGTCCTGCTGGTGTTGTTGCCCTCCCACCTGCCCATGGCAATTCATGATTGTGAGACAGTCCAGGGAACTAAGCCAGCAGAAAGAGATTACCTGCTGGTTTAGCATCCTGTCTTGCTCACGTTGAAATGAGATGAACAGCACTGCAGAGGGAAAGAGTATGGGACCATAACTGCTACAACTTGGCTCAAACTGCTATGGGAACACAAATTGTGGAAAGTAGGTCTCAGTCTGAGTAGCAGAGGTGCAGAGCAGATGTGAACCATTTATTTACATAATTCAAATCTTAATGCCTTCTGACCAATTTAATATCATATCCTCCCTTCTGCACATATAAGATTTATTGTATTGGTTTCTTTTTAAATATTTGATGTCTGTGATAATATATCCAGTGTATTGTTCTCAGGATTATCAGCCACTTGACATGTAAGAGTAAAGCACTTTAAACTTGGGCTAATGTATTTATTATATTAATGTCTGCAACAGAAAATCAGTATTATTTCAAAGAACTGAATGAAGTGTGTCTCCTATAATAAACCTTGCAATAAAGAAAAGCTTGTCATGCAAGTGTTATTTTGCATTTGGCTTGAATGATCTAAAAACTATGTCAATGCTGAAGCAGACAGTTCTCCACTTTCTGTCCCTGATGAGATTTTCATCCCCCTCATTGTACTGGATGGAGCTTGTGCAGGGTGGTGTGATCAGTCAGATTGGTACTAATCTGGCTGACAAGGTCTCTATTTTATTTTTGCTGATTTAGTGAGATGATTTAACTCATACATGTGGCCTCATAATTACTAAAACATTGTAAGGAAGACAATGGATAGTAAGAAAGCTCTGCTGTCTTTTGTAGCTACAAATTCAGCCTTACTATTTGCTACATAACTCACAAGAAGACAGACCTAATAGGGGGGCTAAACACATATGGTAGTTCTTAATTCTATAAGTTCTGTGAACAAACAAACAAATGGGAACACTGAAAATATGGAAAATGTTCTTGTTGACAGATCACAGCATCCAGTCTGTTTTCTGCTGCTGCTGCTGCACAGTGCAAGAGAGGTATGTGAAATGCTTAAGATTTTAAGTAATTATGATGATCAGAATATCTATACATAAAGGACTTCTTAAAATCCCTCTATTTTTAGTAGGAATGCAAATAGGCAGAAGTTTAAAGACACTGTACTCTGCATATCCCTAATGAAGGAAGACGTATATCCTTGGATATTTTTATGTGAATATTTATAGATATGCATTCACATAAATGCTTCATGTTTTTCAAAAGCAGAGCAATGAGAACAAAAGTGAACCTGGATCCTGACACTGGCCTGGTGACCCACTACTCAGCCTCACAACCAGACATCTCCTATGCATCAGCTTGGAAGTGCAGGGTAAGTAATGCTTTGGCAGGTAAAAAGAGAGAATTGAGCTGATTTGACATACACTGGCTGAGTACCAGAGCAAGCAGGGGAGTAACTAACTCTTGAGCATGTAAAGTACTTCACTGCATAAAAATTACAGACTAAAGGTAACTGAAGATTCATACTGATGCAAATACAGGGTCACACTGAGGTTTCCCAAGCTTGCTGTCGTGAAGAAGGTGGTTCCTTCTCCTACTTTTGGTTTTGGGTCACAGAGATAGAAAGGGTGGGAATGCTCTGATGGGCAGATGCAAGCTAGCCTTGCTTACCTGATATGTGAAATGTTCACTTCAGTTTTACTAGATCTGAATTGAATTAATCTGAGTTTTCAAATCATAACTAAGTGCAAAGCTTAAAACCTCCCTGATGCAAAAGAAAATTACTATGTTTCAGCCAACTTGCTAAGAAAGTCTGCAGTGTCCTCTGTGTTAATTCTCCAGACAAATGACTGAAATTCCAGACATTGTAACTTTAATGCTGCTCTGCTTTTACACCAACTGAGGAGTTTTCCCAGCATTCATACTGTGTAGAAATCACCCCCATTAGGTAGATAGCTTATTTATTATTCACTGTACTTTCCATTACAATTTTTGGTTCTGTACCAACAAGAGGAAGTAACAACCATGATGAGTTCCTCTTATTTCCTGAAACAGTATAATAGCAGGGGAATTAAGCAAACAATAGTAGAGACAAAAGAGTAGTTATGAAAGATACTTTTATTTTTCACTAGCGCAAGAAGCAATTGCAGTTTAAGAACAAGCCATTACCTCCTCTACCTGCTGAGGCCTTGGAAGACTACACCAAGAAACCCAGAGTTATTGCACTCTATGATTTTTTTGCTAGAGGGCCTTCAGATTTACCTCTAAAGAAGTCAGAAGAATACATTATCCTTGAACAGTATGATCGCTGCTGGTGGAAGGCAAGAGACCAACATGGGTAAGAGAATGGGCATCTATTTCAGTCTCCCTACACAGAAAAAATAAAAGCCTAAAACAACCACTGCAAGAGCAGGCAGACAGAATGAGATATGAGACAATTTAGAGACAGATTTGAAAGTGTTCAGCTATGTACGAGGCACACAGGTTGACTGGGCAGACTTTCAGCAGTGTTCGGCATCCCAGAAATGGACAGGGAATCTAGAATATGCTGGGAATTCAGAATTAAGCCCTAGACTCAGTAATTTCATGAGCAACATAAGGGTGTTCAAGGATCATGTGAATCACTGGGCTCTGAGCCATGTGCAAATCCAGCTTTCCATAATTCAAGTATTTTACAATGGAGTGTATGTGTGTAAACACTTGTTAAAACTATAGAGATTATGAAGACATGTGCCTGAAATAAAACCTCTGGTCCAAAATACCTGGGTATTTTAGAGAGCTAGATGGCTTCAATTAGGCTCCTTTTCACACTTATGTTTGTTTCATGTTACTCCCCTTTCTCCTTTGCATTTTCTTCAGTGTATCTTGTACTCTGATGTTGGGAGTGGTTATATGTTATGTAATACCCATCTCCTTTCCATTGGAATTTCTCCTTTAAATACTTTAAATGCTTTTTTCTCTACTCATATTTGTAGCAAAAATATACAGGTTGTATTTTGTGTATGCAAGCACACTTTATATTTCTTCATATAGAAGCACTGTATAGGCCAGAAATGAAGAGGGTAGCTTCTGATTCAGAAGAAATATATTTTTTTGCTAAATTTGCTTTTGATTTGACTTAGCATGCTGACCTCAGCACTCAATAAATACCTATCTCAGCTGGCTTTTTCATTTAAGTAGCCATCACAGTTGTGGGGCAAAAAGGTTATGCCTGGGATGAAAGGACTCAAATCTCTATTCAATTCCCAGGTTGGGATTCAGTATTTAACAACATAGCCACTAGTATAAGGAACCCTGATGTATATCTTTATCCTATTAATATTTTACACCATACTAGAACATTATCCCCTATATGTTGTTTCAGGAAGGAAGGTCTAATTCCCAGCAACTATGTTACTGAGAACAAGAAAAGTAATTTAGAAATGTACAAGTAAGTATCTTTGAAAATTATAATTGTGCTTTCATTTCTAAAAATTTCTAAAAATTCTAAAAATTGCAGTTATATATTTTAATGCTTAATCCTTCAATCTTTATTAGACACAAACATCTATTTATCAAAAGCTCTTTTTTTGTTGCAAAACATTATTCTTAGAATGAATTCAGTGTTTAGATTTAGAACTATTTGCTCAGAGATAGTAAAGTTATAACACTGAGTACTTCAACAATGTTTATTTGCATGAATTGTAAAGTCACAACCCAGATGTTTCCTATTTCTGTAGACTCAATGCATAATGTTTCCATATTTGATCTTTGCCTGTTATGACCATGGGGCTATTTCCAATTACTCCAACCTAATTTACTGGAGAGAAAAGTAAAATTAGGAAAAATTGTAGAGAAGAAAGGTTTGACACATCATCCAGGACTGTAAATTTCATCACAGTTTGGGAAAACTGTTCCTTGGGGTTTCTTTTGTTTGAGGTAATATTTAATCGGAGTGAATCAGGGAAAAATGTTCTTAAAAAAAGGTCTAAGAAAGTAATTCCAAATTAAGAGATGTTTATATACAATGATAGTTCTAGACAGGTTTTTTGACTTGGAATAATGTAACTATTAAGCTGTGAAACAAAGCAAACATTCATTTTTACTGGCTGAATAAAGGATAAGTTATCTCCTTGTTGCAGGTGGTACTGCAAAAACATGAACAGAAGACAGGCAGAATTTCTCTTGCACCAGAAGGTAACTCAGCTTATACACAGAGCTAACAATACCTAGGCAGATCTATCAGTAGAGGCATTAAGAGCATTATCACAGTGAAATCCAAATCTTTTTGGTATGTTTTAAGGGAGAAAGTACTTTAAAGTAAGAAAGCTTCCTGGGGTTAGTGTAGAGTGCAGACTATTCAGACTTTACAGAGCTTTAAATTGTACCCCCAGCAAATTCTATGTAGATTTTCTATGCTAGATAAATCAAATTACATGTGGTTTACTGTGCTTGTCTTTTGCATTAGACATTGAAGACTGAAATCCATGTAGTAAGCAAATTAGTCATCTTAGCAGAGCTTAACAAAACCACTGCATCTTCCTTATATTCAGAGCAAACCATCCATATTGTATTCTACTCTGTCAGTTAACAAGCTGCCTACCTGAGTTAAACTCATTAAGTTTTTGCTCAAGGACTAACACAGACCTGGGACCAGACAGATCGGGGAAAAACATCTCAGACAGAACTGTTTTGCAGTACTTTTTTTTCTAGTGATCTGTGTAATTTGATTTTTTAATAAATCAAAACACTTTTGCTACTTCACACTGAAGAGTATAATTCACCTAAATTATTTAACTCCAAGAAATTGCATGGCACTTAGTATTTTCCCTTGGTTAATTTTTCTCTGCTATGTACCTGGCTATCCATTCCCATTCTCCACTGCTTTATCTCCTTCTCAAATAGTCATAGATATTCTACAGAATTTGGTGATCAGCTGCAAGTCTTATCTCAAGGAAGGATTGTTCAAGCTCAAAAGTGGAAAATAACTATACTTGGATTTCTTTTCAGTCCAAAGAAGGTGCATTTGTTGTCAGAGATTCAAGTCGACAGAATCTTCTTACATTGTCCATGTATTCACGGGCTAAAGGGTGAGTTGCTCTGAATCGTTAGGGTTTGAATCAAGGGGTTCAGCGTTATAACTCCTCAGAATACTTGGGTAGGTTGGTCATGCAGTGCACAAGAGCAGGGAACCACTGGGGTGCTGTTCATGCAGAGTTAATTACCCTGTGTGCAGAAAAGATGACGGTGGGCAGTGGATCTGGGAGTCAGGGCACAAATGTCCTTTCATGACAAGATTACCTGCACTCCACTCACTGAAATCCTCAAAATAATTTGCTGTGGGAGCTGTGCATCTCACCCATGTAACATGAAGTGCCATGGCTACCAAACCACACTGTGAGAGCCTTTGGCCACTGCACCAAACTGTTTCCCTTCTCTGCCGGCTCTACCCATTGCAAGTTCATCCCAGACTCTGCTGTCCCCTAACTTCTCCTGTTTGTCTCCTAAAATCACCTCATCCCCTTACTGTGCAGTCTTACTTGTTTGCCAGACAACAACCACAGGACTCACTTTTCCCCACATCAGTAGCAACAACCAACAGCACTGACTTATCCCATCTCAACCTGTTGTATACACCTTTCATCAGCCCTCCTACATCCTCCTTCATCAACTGTGTCTGCTTTCCTTCTCTATCTCTTATAGCAAGACAGAGAAAAGAGGAACAAGGCAAAGGCATTGCTGCTACCACCACGCTCTTCCTCCCTCCACCCCTTTCTTGGAAAGGTGGGGTAAGCCCTCCCCACCAGATATGTGCTGGGGAAAGGCTCACATTTCTGTAGATTCAGTAATGTTTCTGATAATGCCTCAATAATGTTTCCATATTCTGATCTCTGTTTGCTGTGAACACATGACCACAATTTAGGGTACTAACATTCAGCAACCACCTCCAGCCTGAAATGCAAATTTAATTTCTTAGTTTTGAGTGTCACAAAAAGCAGGGATAGATGGACAGTAAAATATAAAGAAAGGAAGAAAGACGGGTAATGTCAAGAAATATAGAAAAGCAAATGTATCCAATAAAAGCTCCAATAAAGAGCCTTTGGAGAAGTAGAACCGAAAATATAATGTCATGCTATACTTTAATATATTTTTAAGTTTTGGGAGAAAACAGGTAATTAGGAACATTTTAATTTTAAAAGGTTATATTCAAATAAGTGCTAAATTAAGAGAAATATCTGCTAAACACTGTGGCTATTTTTTAAGGATGTAATGATATAGGGGTAAATACTTAGGCAATAAAAAACATTGTGTAATTATCTGCCAAAGTTGTGAGAAAGAGCCATTCAAGGAGTGGTTTTTGTTTTCCTCCTGAAACAGTATCCCAGATACACATAGCCGTTTTAAGTTAAGAGTTATATTCCGAGTTTTCAGATTTAAATGCTTTCAAATTTAAGCAGATTTATAGTACAAATTATTTTTACTGAAAATTATAATGCTTTGTTGATTTCAGGAGTCATAATGGAAATATTCTACACTATCAAATTAAACAAAACTCCTTGGGACAGTATTATGTAGCAGAAAAATATCTTTTTTCGTCTGTTCCTGAACTCATCGAGTATCATCAACACAATGCTGCAGGTAATGCATGTGAGCTGATATAGTTTTATAACTGGACTTTGATAAATTGGAAATCATTCCTTGTCTAATACTTTCTTATAAAAAGAGACACAACTTTTTCTTTTTCTAATGAATTCACATATGGCTGGATCCTTTCTGCCAAATTCATAGCTGTAGTGTGCATATACCACAGGAGGAGGAAAGTGAAACTACCAAACTCATAATTTTTTAAACGTGTATTTTAAACGTGTCATTTAATACACATTTTTCAAACGTATTAAATGAATTTAACAAATTTAGAAACTTGCTCTGTATTCTATTGGCTCATATTTGACTGAATGGGACTTGAATGAAATTTGATCATAATTCTTTCCTTGTCTACAACAAGAACTTTAATAAAACAAGAAGTTTAATAAAAGCAGGAACTATGCTGTGCATCAGCAGGCAGCATTCTACCGATTTTGAAAAAAAAAGAACACAAACTACACCACAAACAAAGGCAGAATTAGGGAGCACAAGGACTCTCTCAACACTGGCTTGCAGCTTACATCTAATTGTTGGCTGATGGCAGATTTTTATAATTTTTATCATGAAAAATGTCCTTCACCTTCATTGTGCCCATTATTTTAATACAATACAATGTTGTTACTCTGAATGAGTGAAGATGTTAAAACACACAGAGATCCATTGCACTAGTGAGAAATAAAATATGGAAATGGAGACAGCCTTCTGCTGGAGGGAGGAGGATTGTAGGAAAAACATGTAGCAGAAAAGTACCTGAGGGTAACAGTGGGAAGAATTAATGAACACAGAGAATCTTTGGTGAGGGATGTACTCACTGGTAGTGCTGGCTCATGAATGCAAAGAAAATGAATGATAGACACAAAGATATTTCTTGCAATGGGAAACAAACCTGAGAAATTATGCTGGAAGATGCCACTTAGATGGGTAATACAGCATTTTAAACTCATTTATTTAGGATCACTAATATCATACAAACAAACAAACAAGATTATAACTCTTGGCTTTAGGAAAGTATAGATTTTTTGTAGTCAGAGCCCTATTGAATGTTCTCTCTCAATTTCTTCCACTGTAGTGTTTTATCTGAAAAAGCTGTAAGAAAAAGTGACTTCAAGAAATAAGAAATGTACATCAGATTCCAAATATTTCTGTTTGAGAAGAGGTATAGCATATTCTAAAATTAAGTAATTGGTCAAGAGAATATTGTTGTTTTGTTCCCTACAGGTCTTATCACGCGTCTTCGATATCCAGTTGGATCAGATGGATGTTCTTCACCAGCAACAGCAGGGTTGAATTATGGTAAATTTTTTATCTTCTTTTGGAGGAGATTTAGCTATCTACCTAGGCAAGAATTTAGATTGTATTCACCCATAATTAAGCTGTATCTGAAATGTCTTGGTAATAAGAAACACATAAACATACATGTATTCACCGGAAACAGACACTCATTTCCTGTAAGGTGTCAGTACCAAATTAGACATCTGACTCAGTTGCTTCTGTTCAGTGACTGCTGTGCTTCTCTTATAACTACCAGTGCATTTCAGAGCTATCTGGACTTTTCTAAGTGAACCTAAGACTCAAATAGACATTCAACAGCTTTTGAAAGGCTATTTGATTTATTTAAATGCTTAGGAAAATTGAAATTGAAAAATGAAATTCATATAATTGATGTAGATTTTCTTCTCCAAGAAGTTCTGCAAGTTTTAGAAATAAGAATGGAATTCTACATGTTATTATAGCAAACAAGCTATAAATGCCACTTTTGTGTATATAGCTCAGGAATTTCATACAATGTGTGATGATACGAACCTCCAAAATTGAGTATCTTTCATGTTCCAAGAATTTGAAGCCTTAATATTTCTGAAGGGTAGAACCATTGTGGTTATTAAAATTCCATTAAATGTGGTTATTTAAAGTTCCATCTGGAACTGTTTTGGAGCTAAAAACATCACATATCATAATGACAAAAAAGTTTTCATGTGCAACCAAAGCTAAACACTTGCCTTATCTTCATGCCTCAGACATTCCTATATTAAGCAATTTAAACACTAATCAGATTCTAAAAGCTGTAAACTAACACATTTAAACATATACAAGCAAGTGGAATTCTTCAGATATTTAAAACTCATGCTGTAGCTGATGAACAAGTGTGATGCTTCGCTGCGTGCATTGACCGCAAATAGCAAGGCATGTCTCCTGGAGCACAGTTAGCAGGGCCAACTGGAAAACTGGACTGACTCTTGTAACATATTGTGTTGCCTTTGTAGAGGAGTGGGGATTAAGCCCATCTGAACTGATGTTCATTAAAGAACTTGGGCGTGGACAGTTTGGAGTTGTTTATCTTGGTAAATGGAGAGCAACAATCAAGGTTGCCATCAAAACAATCAACGAAGGTGCAATGTCTGAAGATGATTTTATGGAGGAGGCCAAACTGATGATGTAAGTACAAAAGCTATTATATCTGGCAGTTGACTGAGAAATAAATATAACCTAAGTCCATTTAAACAAATAGATAAAGCAGTTTGGTGGGAATAGTGGATGTGCACGAGAGAAATACTGGTATAAAAGTCTGAACCAAACTGATGCAGATGCTTCCTGTGCCTATCACCAGGCTCTTTCTTTAGAGTGTTCACTGCTTTGTGCTATGGAGCAAAATGGGGAGTAAATGTTCTGATAAATAAATGTACTCCTACAACTATTCTTTCATCCATAATTCAATGTCTCTAGGACTACTGGCAGAGCTTATATCTAACTAAATCTTTTTAGAACCATATTACCATATCTGCAAATTTTGCAAATTGGAGAAATATCCAGATAAGGTCTTGGCAAAGCCCAGATGAAAAAAACCCTTGTAGGGTCATGAGCCCTACCTGAAAGCCAGGCATAACTAGACCTTTCCATTTTGCATCATCCAAATCAAGCTTTACATTCACTGCATTTATATAACTGATGAACAATTATAAATTCGCAGAGTGAACATTTTGGAGGAAGTTGTAGACAGAAATGTGTTAAACAGTGGGAGAACTCTGAAGCTAGTTGAATCGGATACTGTTTATTGAGTACTGAAATTACTTTTCAAAACTATCATGAGAATCAAAGGTCTAGTTACCTGCTAAGGACAAATGTTAGCCTGTCTAAAATGCAATTTTAAACAGGAAACTGTCCCACCCAAAGCTGGTCCAGCTTTACGGAGTGTGCACACATCACAAGCCTCTCTATGTCGTGACTGAATTCATGGAAAATGGCTGCCTGCTCCATTACCTTCGGCAAAGGCGGGGAAAACTTGGCAGAGATGTGCTGCTGAACATGTGCCAGGATGTGTGTGAAGGGATGGAATATCTGGAAAGAAATAGCTTTATTCACCGTGATTTAGTAAGTACAATAGGTTTCCTGAGGTTCTTGATAAATATTTGCAGTTAAGGATGTGCCACTGAATTTTATGGGACACTGTGTTAGGACTGGTGGTAGGACATCCCATACAAGAGTGATCCAAAATCACAGCAATACAAAAGATCAGCAACAATGAGGACTTTTCAAAATTAAATCTTTTTCTATCTATATTTTTTCAGCTGCCATACTTTGATGTTGGGATATATGAGTGGCTTTTCTGCCCTACCTCTCATGGGCAGGGAATCATAGGAGAGTAACTTGTTTCTGTACTTCTTGATACTTTATCCATGCTCACATTTGGATGCAGAAAGGAAATTTCCCTACTCTCCTATCTAGCTGCCTGAAGAAATATAAAATCTTGAAAATTTCCAATGAGTTCCTGATTTCTGTAATGAAAAAGTCACAAAACAGTTTTAAAAATTCACACGGAGTGTCCTAGTGCTGTTGTTTCAGGAAAATACCTGGTTGGATGACTAGACTCTGCAGCCTAAAATTCTTTCATCATTCAAACATATCTGAACATACTGCAACTACATACATTTAAGCTCATATGTGCTATGTATATGTACTATTCAGTAGTGAAACATGTTCACTGACTCAGAGCCAGAAATTCACTCATATTTTTGACCAATACACTAGTCTCCTTTTAAATATAAACAGTATGAGCTCAAGCAAATATAATCAACTGCTGTATTTTTCTTAAAACTCTTAAATACAGATTTCAGATATGTTTCTCTCATTTTCCCCAGGCTGCAAGAAACTGTTTAGTCAACGCAGAGCACATTGTTAAAGTATCCGACTTTGGCATGGCGAGGTATGAGGCTGTTGACGCAGGTTTCATGAGCACCTATTCTCAGAGAGCTGCGGCATCATCTTGAGTTAATGTCACTACTTGCTTCACTGGCATGGGGAAGCCCACTGTGGTTAATTTTTGAATTCTGATAAAAATTGTCATGTTGTTTAACCATTGTATCATGAACTGGATGTCATGTCCTCTTCTTGCTCTTGGTGAGTGCAAGACAGGTAAACAGAGTGCCAGGTAAACGTCAGAGGTGTTTATGGACAGAAAAATGCCCACACAGGGCTGCCAGAAGCTTGAAGAAATTCCCCCCACTTTTCTGAGCAGAGTGGAGGACAGAAAGTTCCTAGGGACAGAACCAGGAGCTGGTGAGGAGCTCTTGAGGCAGACGTGGCTGAGTACGTGAGGCAAGATGCAGGGAGGGCAGGATGCAGGGAGGGTGGTCAGGAAGTGTGATGCACGCTGCTCTAGCAGGGAAGTGGTTTTTCTGGTTAGTGACAGCACCAGCCAAAGTGGGGAAAGAAAGCACACTGACAAGCACTAGCCAGAGAAACGTAGCTCTGCCCTCACAGTCTTCCCTCAGAGGACATGCCTTATTTTATAGCTGAGATGATCAAATGACTGACTGCTACCCAAAGGAGTTGTGTCTCCTTCCTTCTTTCCTCCTGCAAGCCCAGCACAAAGCTCTCCACTTTTGTGTTTTACTGGCTGGTTTTTTCTGCAGGATTAGTAGAATGAATCAGCTCACTTAGGAGGCAGATGACCCTGAAAGGCAGTGAGTGGCTCAGAGCAGGAGGTGGTGGTGACATCTACCTTGTGGCTACAAATCATGAGATCAGCACAGCCATGCTGCTTACCTTTCCCTTTGGTTTTACCTCCTGTTTCTAACCTGAGGCTTGCAACACCCTAGTAGTTCATAACTAAATACTTGTTTTTCAAAGGGCTGTCCTGTACCATGGTTGCTCTGTTCTCCAAAAGGATAAGGTCAGAATCAGGGTTTGCACTCATCCAGATGAGTCAGAAAACACAGTAAGAGACCAAGGGGCTGTCAGCGTCCAGCCTACGAATAATGGACCTGAATGGCTCACTGTTGCCAAAAAGCAGAGATCGGTGGTGTGGCTCTAGGATAGGTACTAACTCTCCTGGGGAAATTGTGAAGTGGTGATGGGAACACAACCTAATTATTCAGAGCTCACACAACTGCCATTACAGGTTATTTTGTACTGGTATTTCAAATGTTTTTTATTCAGTAGCCTGCTGTGCCTGCACCAAAAAGAGAAAGTGAGGAAAAGAGATTATTTATTTCATGTGACCTCTTTTAAAAGGTTCTTTAAAAGATGATAAAGCATTATGCTTTCCCTGAGACTGCACGTCTGTTGTCTGCTCAGGAATGTTAATACTGAGAAAATGTGCAGAGAGTTCGTCAGTGTGTAGGGGTCAGACTAGTAACCTTTCAAAGTGTTACCATATACATGCCTGCATTAGACACATAATTTCATCTTATCTGGGGGGTTAGCTCCTATAAGCCTGGGCAAAAAAAATTACTTTAGAGGCCCTACAAAAACTGTTGCCTCAAATGCGATGACCATTTCTTTCTGCGTTACTTTGGTAACAATGTCCCAGATATTTCGTCTGTGAAGATAGGCAGTAACAGTAGTATTTGGGTAGAACGAGTGGTTCGAAAAATGGGTCCTGTTAAAAGAAGACTAATTTTTGCTGCTGGTTTTCCTGCCCATGGTGTCCTATACACCCAAAAGATAACAATAACAACCATCCTGTCAGTCTTACAGATGCTATCAGTATATTTTCTTCTAGCACACTTCTCATGAACAATCTGTATCATTCATTTAAACAGAAATCACTTTCAGTACATAGCTTTCAGTAGTGGTTTCTGTGTGCATTTTATACTAAATTAGTGATACCATTTCCTTGTTTATAAATTGACATTGTATTTTTATGAAATTATAAACCCTCTGTGGAAATGTCACTCATTCAAATACATTCAAATATATATTCTTTAGGTACGTCATTGATGATGAATATATCAGCTCTTCAGGTGCCAAGTTTCCAGTCAAATGGTCATCACCTGAAGTCTTTCATTTCAAAAAATACAGCAGCAAATCAGATGTCTGGTCATTTGGTGAGTTGATTAGGTGCATGTGTGACATATTGTGCTTCCCTAAAACTACTGATGTGATTTATGAAAGTGTAATTTTTTATTCATGCTACCTATCTTAAGCTACAGTACTTCCCCTTTTTAAATCTTGCTTATATTTGACAAGTATGTTTTTCAATAGAAAGGCTCTGTGCCTAAAAATTAGATTTTGCACTGAAATGTGCATTCTTAGTAAGTCCCCATTAACCACATGTATATTCCTCCGAGTTTCATGGACCACAACCTTAGCTGACTTAAAAGAGACCAGAATTATATAGTTGAAAATGAGTCTGATTGTCTCCAGTTCATGTCGCCCATATTTTCATGCATTTTTCAGTACACAAAAGATCAGGAGTGTTTTTTATTCTCCTAATGTTAAAAACTTGTGGGTTTGGCATTTTTTGTTTTGCCCTAAACCATATATTTTGGTTCACTTCTAGGTGTATTGATGTGGGAAATTTTCACAGAAGGCAAAATGCCTTTTGAAAATAAGTCCAATTCTGAAGTTGTCCATGAGATTTCTCATGGTAACCGACTTTATCGACCACATTTGGCATCACATACTGTGTACAAAGTCATGTACAGCTGCTGGCACGAGGTTTGTTGCCCTTTTTTTCCCCTGTGATATTACTTTATTATTAATTTTCAGTGTGGATATAAAAGTAATCTTTAATAAATGGAGGCATTAAATCCTTATTTCACGTCTGTGAAATCCTCGGTATCTCTGACTATGTTTGTTACAAATCACACCTAAGTTTACAAGCCTTTGCTTCTTTTGATTGTTGCAGCTAAAAAATATAAAGCACACTATCAGTTCAGTAGGTCTTGACCACCCTTGTGTTTGAATATGCCACTATTGCATTGCTTCTCTACTGCATCCAATGTGATACCTTCTTCACTCCTTTGTATCATGTGTAGCTTTCTCTAGCTCTGTTCTGACCTTAATACATCCATATAAGAGGTGGATATGCCCACTACATGTAGATTTTGAACTCTCCTTTTCAAGTGTACATCAGTATCTCTGTACATCACTACAGCTTCTAGGCTGCACCCCTTCCACCCTTTCCAAGCTGATTTGGTACTTGGTGTTCTTTCTGTTTCTCCTGCTCTTATTTCTTCCTATATTGGCATTGAAACACTGATTTCATCAATTTCTCCATCTGATTAATCTCTTAAGGTCCCTCCTTCTCTAGTCTACAGGAAATGAGGTTGCTCCTTTATTGCTCACCTTTTAAGTCTATATAAAACTTCTAAGCCCTAAGTAAAAAAACCCTTAAGAGACAAATCTAAATTGTGTCCAGCTTGCTTGCTTATTGCAAACATCCATCGGGATGCCAGCCAGCAGAGAGAGGATGGGGAAGAAGTTGTCCCCTCTGTCTACTGCCACCAAGGAGTTTGCTCTATACTGAGCTGCAGCGCATCAAATAATACAGCTGGAAAAATCCTTTTTCAACAACCCAGGAAACATTCCTGAGTATCATGGTTTTCTGAGAGGTAGGGCTTTCCATAAACCCACTGCAGGGGGAAATCCTATAGGAATTCTAATCCAGACTGAAACAAGTATAAAGAAATTTCAGGAATTTTTTGAAAAGTGCCTGTGCTCATGTTGCTGGTGTCATGAATAACAGATTATTTTTCTCTCTCAAATGACAAACTTGATATTTTCTTCTGTATTAATAAAATAAAATGTAATTTTTAAATGGTATCTCATATGTACTTTAAAACTATCTTCTGAAGTCTGGTACCAATCTGCTAATATAAGTTTATCCTCTGCTTTTCAGAAACCTGAAGGACGTCCTACTTTTGCAGAGTTAATAGTGACCCTCACAGACCTAACAGAGATGAGATAATCACAGATTTTATACCAATATATTTACTGAAAGCATGCCAGTAATGGAGCTGGTACAGAAAACCTTTTACAGGGATCTCTACTTAAATCACAGTACCAGCATCCTAAATATTGAAGCAGCTGTTAGGGCTTGGCCTAATTTTTACTCATTTGAGAAAGATAGCCCAGGAGATTGCTTTTGGACTCTGAGGCTTTGTTTTCATGATGAGGGAGAAAAATCTCCTGTCTGAAAAATAGTAACCAAGCCTACTGACCTCATAGGCCTTTTTAGTCACTCTTTTGTTCCTGTAAAAAAGTTATTGAATTATTTGGTACTTACTGTGACTCATGCACAAGTGAGAGCAGCAAAAATGATGGAAGAACCTCTGATAAAGCTCTAGCTAGGTCACATTTAAAGCCAAGTCCTTGTGCACTGCAAAGCATGCAGCACTGAAGAGACAGAGCAGTGTTTCAGAAGGGACATCGAGCTAACTGATCAACTGCCACAGCAGTGCCCATGTTTGCCTGTTCCCACTGCTGTGGGAAGGCCAGCAAAGGGAGCAAAAGGAGGAGTTCTCACGTAGCAGCTCCAAGTCACATCTGAGTAGCTGGAAAGATTGAGCATTTTAAACCTGCATTGCAAGTCAATTTGTCTTCTCTACCAATTCTCTATAAAAGGAGAAGAGTAAGGATTGTTTTATTCCAACCTCTCCCAAAATTTTCAAGTATTGTCTCCCACTCCTCTGCTGCTGTCTACTCAAATGCTTTAGTTCTTGCCTTAGTTTTTGCCTTAGTTCTCCCCTTTATTACGCCCAGAATACTTAATGGCCAAGTTAGAACTGGAACCTGACAGTTAAACTCAGATGGATCCTGTGATACTTTACAGATACCTTACCTACTTCTTAATTTATTACTCACTTTTAAATCTTAATTGTGGTCAACACAAATACGTCATAGAGCAGCAAAAGCAGATGAAATTCATCATTATTTAAAATAAAATAGACCATTACAAATAAATATGTTAATATATGTGATTGTGTTGTGAACTATTTATAGGTAAATATATTACAATATTTAGTTTTATAGCACTTAGTAGACAAAATATGTAAAACATGCCAGAATATTTGAGTTCTGCACAATTTAATTTTTCATTTCCAAATGTAAAAAAATAACTGTAACAATAGAATCAAATATAGCAAACAACAAGAGTTTTGCATTTCCAGAAGATGACAGCATCTCTGAATCAAATTCACTCCTGGCATTAATCAGTCATCTTTACTGCAATAGTCTTTTGATTATCATCACTTGGGAAAGGAAGTTGTTAGTCCCATTGTTTGAACATTTGGGAGTACCTTCAAACACACTGCTAAGGCATTTCTGCTTCAAGTAAAGCATGATATCCCTATTATTTAACATAATTTGCTAGAAAAATTGTCACCAACTGATGTCACTGTTTACTTTCATAATCAACTTATCTATGAGCATTTAATCCCTTATCAGAACTATGACTAGATCTATAAATTGCTGCAGTTTAACCCCAGCTGACAACTAAGTACCGCACAGCTGCTCGATTGCTGCCCCCCTGCCCTGGTGGGGAAGGGAATCAGAAAGTAAAACCTGTGTTGAGATAAGAACAGGTTAATAGTTGAAGCAAAGTAAAATATAACAATAACCACAATAGCAATTAAATGATACAGAGGAATAAAACCCAAGAGAAACAAGAGATGCACAGTACAAGTGGTGGTCACCACCTGCTGACTAATGGCCATCCCATCCCAGGCAGTGACCAGCAATTCCTGGCCAACTCCCCCCAGCTCCCCAGGGGAGCTCCCCCAGGGGAGATCGTGGTCTGGGGAACTGATCATGATGTTCCATCGTATGAAATATCCCCTTGGCCAATTCAGGTCAGCTATCCTGGCAATGCTTCCTCTCACCCGTTTTTCAACATATGATGGGCTATAAATGCAAACTTCAAACTGCCTCTGTAATATAAAGTACCTTTGGGTACTTTACTTGGGCCTTTGAATAACATACGAGGCATCTTTTTTAATAGCTTTTGTCAAACTGGTTTTGCCATATGTAAGTTGATCTGTAATACACTGCAGTATCGCACAGTAAAAAGCAGCTCCACAATGTTTATGTAGTTGAAGCATCTTGATCATGCCTGTTTCACTGAGCTGTCCCATGGTGAATATGCACCCATCCTTGAAACATATTGGTCTAATACACAGAGCCAATAATGCTTGCCTACCAGGCTTCCATTTCTCAATAAAATTTTTCTGTAGGTGGCTCTGGGAAAATCATGAGCAGGCTGTTATCAATAGTCAGATAAATTTAATAGGTGCTATCATCAGGCTGGCAGTAAACAAATGAAAATGCACTAGAACATGCTTCAGAGTCAGTGAAACTGGCGCTTAATTGTCAGCAAAAAAGGTCTACAGGACAAAGGTCAGGTATCTACAGTGTAATTACTTCCTGGAACAGCTACACCCATAAATAAAGACCGAGTAGGCCACCTTAGTCCACATGGCATCTGTGAGCTTAGTTCAAATTCTAACCGTATTCAAACAGGCAAAAATGAGTGAACAGTGAGAGCCACCCTTGTCACTGACCACAAAGAGATATCTGCTAGCTGTTCTTTTAAAACAAAATTTTGTGTGATAAAAATAAGACCTGGAAGAGCAGTAAAGGTTAGAAGGAGACACTATAACACCTCCATAAAGGAAACATTTGGTCAAAGGCTGTAGGAGTGCTGAGCATTTGTAAAAATTTAGCTGATGCTTCCTGATCAAACACCAGAAAACCTGAGCATGTCTGTATTATGGATGGGAGGAAAAAAGGCAGAACTCTGAGATTCTGTGAGCCAGCACTTAGGCTGGCACTTTTCTATAAAAAAACCCACACTGTTAACAAACTGAAATGTATTTTCAGAAAGTGAAATTACTTTCCTTGTTTAGGTACTCCTGAGGAGCAATGCAGATCAATAATTTGTGTGTACAGGTCTGGCGACACTTCTCTCCAGTGCTATTTGGTTTTCAGACCAATTCCCCCATCTCCCGCCACCCTAAAGTTTCACAAACAAGGAGGCTCTGCAGACACTAAGGCACATCACCACCAGCGCTCCTCCCCCATGCACCACCAGCCTGGATCCTGCTCAGCCTCCCAGTCTTGTTCTGAACCTCAGGGAAACCTGTCTTGCTAGAAGGATGTTTTCTAAGACACTTGCCAGTTTTATTTTGCAGGAATTTAAATAGTGAGAGAACAACTTTTTCTGGAAGAATTTAATTTTTCATATAGCTCCAGGATGCAACTCTGACAAGTAGAAGTTGAAGATTGTCTTCTGTACTGTTTGGGATGAAAATTTTTTGTAGCATGGCTCTTTCAAGCTGTTGTGGCTGGGAAGGCAGGTAGAGGAAGATAGCAGAACAGATTTCTACAGAGACAAACAATTGGTGTATCTCCTTTTAAACTTGGACAGATTATTTAATCTATTCAAATCTTCTTGACCTACCTACATTTAGTCAGTGCAGCTTTGTAATGAACTTAATTGACCATTAATTTGTCCTGAGGTATGGTAACAATGAGTGGCTGCCAAGATTTGTTTTGTATCAGCATTAAAAGCCATAATTTTGATAGCATTATATTGTCTCTGAGGTTTCTTTGTTCTAGTTCTTAATCATTTGCCCTACTTACCAAAACACTTCTAATTACTTCTGGAAAACCTGACAACCTGCTGTGAGAAAGAGATGCCTAATGCATCAGCTTCAGGTTTTCTTCTCTAGTTTAAAAATATGAATTTGTTTAAATTGTTTAAAAAACACAGATAATTTAGTATATAATCCATTAATAATTTATTAGAGAAATATTAGCATAATTTCACTAAAAATAAAAGTTATTCTGAACTAATAACTAAATATAAACACTTAAAAATAACATCTCTTACAGCATACTTTTTTTATACAAAAACTTAATCAGTAATTTACTTCTTAAAATTATAGACTTCCTGTACACCATGAAGCTAAGGATTAACTTGGTTTTCTGACGTTGTAAGAAAATAGCATTCTTTTACTAGTGGTTGTTATTTATGTATAAAAGCAGAGAGACAGGTCCAGTAGAAAATAACAGAATTTTTGCTCAGTACAAGTTAATTGACTGTCAACAGTTGGTATAAATAATGTCCAGATCCTTCTCAAAGGAATTATTACTACCTCTCTTTAAAAAATACCAATACATTCATTCAAGAACTTGACTGGTTGCTTTTTCTTACTAATAAGACATTTGGTCATTCCACAGTGATGAGTGAATAAGCAAATAAAGGGGCCACAAGCTATACAAAAAGGATTATTTTTCTCTTTTTAGTGTAAATATTTTCTTCAGTTATTCTTTAAATGGAATAATTCACAGTGAAAAGCAATGCAAGTTTTTGTTAACAGACAAACTGTAATAAAAACTCCATCTTCAGTCTTTTTATTATTTGCATTGCCTGTTTTTAACTATAAAGATTTTCAAGCTTGAATCTGGCCAATAAAGTCAAAGTATCCTCGACATTAACTAAGAAGTAATGAAACCCTGTTTGTAGATTTTCTTCCCTAAAGCTTCTTTGACACATACATTTTAACAGCAAAGAATTACTGCAAGTCTCATCACCCAAGAATCTGAAAAATATTCCAAAGCTGTATGGATTGTCACTATATTTTCAATGCAAGTACATTCTTTGAGAAAATGTCTCTTTTGCTGGGATAGCACTGCTGCCATCTCCTGCCCTATGGAATGTAATCTCAAATTAGGTAATCACAGGTGCCAAACAAAGATGCATTGCATAATGATGTTTCTGGGCTTCTCTTTACACCAACAGTATTTTTTGCACCTGCAATATTTTATAAAGTACTGTGGGAAGAAGAACTGGACACACTTTTATGTAACACATTTTTCATATATGCTCTTCATCATAAAAATGAGGGTTTACAAAGAAGGTGCAGAGGATTGATACAATTTCTACTTCTTCCTGTAGGTGTGTCAACTACAAACCTAGCCAAGTGAAAAATAAGGTGCTTGTAATTTAGAAACAACTTTAAGCTAGTATCCCTACTGTTACTTTCTAGTATTTGATAGCTTCTAAAGCATCATTAAAAATAAGTAACAAGTGAGATGTTTCATGAATATCTTTCAAAAAAGGAAGTACTGAAAATTTGCACAATACAAACATATGAAATATCAGCATATTTTGTTCTTATATCTAAATTATGAGCTTGCTTTGGTGGAATAATTTGTTATCCATCCAAACTGTCCTATTCTACTACACTTTTTGAACACTGGAGAACATACAGCCTGCTTCAGGAGGGAGTTCTGCTTGGCATATATATAGTTGATTAAAATCAGTTTTTAACTGCTGAAGTACTAGTAACCTCTGGAACACCTTCTGGACTCACACATAAGAATCCAAAGATTGGAAATATTATCTTTCTGGTGAGCTCATATTGACCTATACAGCCGATTGATGAAACTACTTTCTTGCTCACAAAGTGAAAAACAAAGGGGATTGTAATGAGTAAATCAGGCACTGTGCAAGCTGTTTTTGTGAGACAAAGATTAGTGACCAGAACTGAAGAGCATTCTGTGGTATAGATACCAGTCTTCTAGGCCTCCGGTGGATTATCATATTGCTAAACACCTAATAGAGGTGAAAATTAATTTTTAGAAATTATGAAAAGGTCAAACTAAAAAAAAAAGATATTTTGATGTTTTTCACCCCCATTTACAGCCCATCCTAGTATTTTTAGAAATAATGTATGGTTTGTAAAATGGGTTCTAACAGAATATAAAATCTCAGGACTGTTGTATTGTTAATATAGAATGATACCATTCCAGAAAATGAGAAAAAACACATAAAACTTAAATGGGTTTTGATTGGCAATATTCAGAAAATGTACAGAAATAGGTAAAGCCCATTCTTAAGCCTAAAAGTAAAATAAAACAGAGTACAATTCTTAATTCCACATTCTGTTTCTCTTTTGCCTTTAAATATTTTATTCTTTCATCTGATGTAATTTTCAAGTCAATAGCAAGACTTCAGGCCTCTAATTTTCAGGCCTCTAATGAATTTTCTTTTTCTTAAACTTGATCTTAAATAAAAAGGTACAGGCAGGTTCTGGGATTTGCAATCCACTCAGGATTCCTTGGGTAGAAAAGCCGAGACTTTGCTGTTAAACAATGGATTTTGAAGGAGACAGGTATTTAATAAATTTTTTTCATGCCATCTATTCAAGGTTCATTGGTAGGTGATCAAAATGGAAAAAAACTTGCATAAAATTTTTTATTAAAGGCCAGAAGTTAAGCACTGTTTTCTTCATATTGTGTCTCCAATGAATATCCTTCATGCAGAATATCTGCATGCTCGCTTGGCAATAAATTATAAAAATATAAAGGATGCCTGAAACATTAAGGCCATCACAAAGATAACAGCAGAGTACTTGTCACTTCAGCAAGTATTATCTTTTATCATTACAAGAAAATTGCATTTTGTAAATGTGGCTTACAAAGACTATAAATTCTTTGCTAAAGTTCTCCAATAGGAGATGCTCCATAAAAAAAGGAAAATGTTTTTCATTGCCTAACATATAATCATGTTTCTGTCTGTCATATTAATTACTGAACACTTTCATTTCATTCATTATTGCCAACAGCTGACACACAGAGGAGTAGTCCACACTTAACAAGCCTCACAGACCATTTTCCAGAGGACTGCAGAAAAGAAGAGCATTCTAGTAAACATGGGTGGACTTAGTCAGCAACTCATGATTCTTTGATGATGAGCACTGCTTAGAGATTTTCATTGACTGAATAAAATGTCGTCCTCCTCATATGCCAAAGCTGGATCTTCCACGCTCTCTAGTAAAGTGTGACTGGTTTCATATTTACGGTGTGGTAGCGATGGTTCTTCGGCAACAGTGAACATCAACTGATTCCAGGTGATGTTAGTATTTTTGAAAGCATGCAATAGGAAAATGCCAATTATGATAATGCAGAATCCACTCAGGGTTCCAATGATATCACCTAGTTGCATACTATTCCACTCCTTGAACAAGATGATGGAGCATGTCACAACTGTTGTAGTGAAACACACGTAATAAATAGGTGTCACTAGAGATGTATTGAACACATCCAGTGCTTTGTTGAGATAGTTGATCTGAGTGCTGACTGAGAGCACCAACATGCCCACCAAAATGTAAACCAGAGGATGTCGATAAACTGGCTTCTGCTCCAGCATTTGTTTAATGGCAATGCCCAGGCCTTTCACAGATGAGACAGAGAAGGCACCAATGAGTGAGCAAATTAAAATGTAGATCAATATGTTTGTCTGACCTCTCTTTGGAGCCATGATAAAAATCAGGACAAGGGCAACAACTGTTATGAGAACAGCAAATGTGACAAATGCTGTAAGAAAGAGAAAAGGGAAGAAGAGTAATGCACATGAGATAAAATACCAGAACTACGCAAAGTACACAGAGTTATTCAGTGTCCCGAACACTTCTCTATGAACTGTAGCACACATTCACTGCAATTTCATACAGACCTGGATCTTGCAGCTTTCTTTCCATTTCATCTAGTGAGGTGACCTCTTCCTCCTCTGGGGCGTGAATAACCATGATCGTTGATCCCAAAATGCTCAGTACACAGCCCAGCTTTCCATGAATATTCAGCCTCTCATTTAAAAAATAGGACGACAATATAGCACTGTTTGGCAAAAAATAAAAGGTTCAGCTCCACCAGCCACGCAAGACATTCAAAGTCTATCTGTGTAGCATGACAGTAACTCAAAACCTCATTTGAATTTGGATATATGGTCAACCAGCCTGAAACCATCAAATTGTAAGGAGTTTTCCAATAAGGTCAGTCATGACCAAGAAGGTCATGTCAGGTTTTAGGGAGGTTAGCAACCCTGATCACTTCCCTTCAGGCTGCAAAGAGTACAAATTGCTCAAGGAACTTCTCATTCCTGATTGCCTGGGCCAGGGTTATGCACTCTCCCACACCTGTAGATTAATACGAGCTGGGTTTTTTGTTCAAAAATGGCTTAAAGCACTTAATTTGCCATTAGAACCAATTCTCTGAGTTTCAGAAACTGTTCATCATCCTTCCCCGGATTCTCCCACTGAGGCACAGTTTCTGTCTGGCTTGCCACGACTCCCCTCAAACCACAGAGAAGGCATGTCTCCCCCTTTGAAGAGGGATGACCCCAGGATCTCTAAGGTGTTCAATATTTAACCTAAGGACAATAAAATCACCTAAATGAGACAACACAAAGGTAATGAGTTCACTGACATGAAGTTCTCACGACCTCTCTGTTTCATGAAAATTGGAAAGATTGCTATCCTCATCAAAGGAGGGGGTAATAAAACTCGCACTGTTTTGCAAAGCAGCAGCCAGGCAGCCAGTTAATCTGCTGATTCCAGCACAATAAGTTACCTTAGTTTTGCTATGATGGAATGGCTGCAGTTTTAGCAGTTAGATTGCTGCAAGCATCTTGTTGTTTTGGTTGTTTTCATGTGTGGCCCAGGTTGTTTTAAACACAACGTTTCATACAGTACGCTCAGATCTTACAAATAAGAGTTTTATATTTAAAAGACAATAATTTCATTTTGCTAATAAATTATGTCCTAGAAGGTTTTTTTTTAAGCATATATCATGTCTTTTCTGCTACTATGGTAGCCACATGAATGTATGTGCTTAAGTACTTGGAAGTTATTTGTTTCTTCATACATAAGAAATAATGAATTTCTGAAAGACATCCCTGTTTCAAAAGAATCAAAATTGTTAATTGTGCATATTGAAAAAAGCCAAAATTTTTTTTGCCTTCTTTCCATAGGAACATGGAAAAGACAAAACAAAACCAAAAGGTTTATTAAGTGTGCCTTAATACGAAATTATCCTCCTATAAAAATAAATGTTTTTGAAAACATTTTAGTGGGGGAATAAATTTTTCTTTTAAAATTTTGATACAACTGAAGAAGAGGATAACTGTTCAGTTCACTAGGAAGAGATAAACTACAACCTTCTACCACTGTGCCTCCGCAGTATACCTGGTATATGCTGATAAGAAATACTTTATAATATAGGTGAAAGGCCACTCTGTGGTCTTTGGAACAAGATTTCTAATTCTGTCTACCCAGAAAACTCAGTTCTAAATAAGCAAAGGATCTTTCCACAAAGGAACAAAACGCATTCTTTGCCCATATATTGCTTTTCTCTAGTTTCAGCCAAAGACAGTATTTTCCCCTCATACAGTGAATGGTTCATTTGCCAAAGTTTGCTCCCAGTCGGTACCAACCTTATGAGAACACTCAGTGCACCCAATGGGGTAACTAAGGTTGCAGGTGCAAAGGCATAGGCAGCAAAGTTTGCAGCTTCTCCTAATCCCACTGTAGAAGAAAGAACATTTGGATCAGCTTAGGAGGGGAGGAGGATATGAAAGGCATACTACTGTCAATATTTAGTATAACAGCTATGGTAGCAAATATAAAACAAAATATTCTATACTATATATGCCATTTTCATTTCAAAATTAGCTGCACAACCTCTTCTGGAAATAATAAAGGCTGAAAAAAGGTAAATACTTTTCTTCTAAGTACTTCTAGAAGCTGGGAGAGATCCCATTGCTTTTGACAGGATAATAAAGAAAAGGTGGTTATTCTGCAAAAAGCTCCAAAGACCAAATGCAGTATTTGAGCGAATGGCTCAAATCAGAACGGATTGTCTTGAATGCGATTGCAAGGACATTTCTCTTAAGTGAAGGGAGTGAAAAATCAGAGAATAAATCTCTTTAAGAACAATCTGCTTTATGTAGCATTTACATATAGGCTGAGAGGAAAGAGATGACTTACTCGATAGCAGTCCAGCCCACCAAAGCCATTCCTTCAAATAGGAATATCCACCTTGTCCTGAAAGTAGAAAAAATAACCTTACTACAATAAAGAAAAGTACAACTACACATTTGCACCTACAAAGTACTGAAAGAGCATGTTATCTGGAACAGTATATTGCAAGAAACACAACAAACAAAAGAAAAACTGCTAATGCTATGTATTTAAATCCATGTAAAGGGAATTATGAGATTAGTCCTATTGTTCTTTTTCTAGCTCTTCATCTGTTGACTTTGATGAAGGAATAGTTCTACCAACTGTAGCACAAAAACCCCTCACTAAACCTAGTTACCATCTTAAGTGAGGAAATATCATCAGCTGTCAGTGATGGAAATATCTGGAAATATTCCTTACTGTCAGTGAGGAAATATCATCAGCTCACTGGATTTAATATGCATTGCAACTCCCATAGACCTAGGAATTCAGAAATCCCAGTACCTGGGATTTAATAAGACTGTATCTCCATCCCTCATCAAGTCAGTATTTCTGATCACCATTTAAGGGTAACAGTTTTAAACATGTATTCTGTGATTCAAACCTTGATTTTGTGTCTTAGTGTTTGTGTCCCCAGCAGGAGCAACACAGGTACCACCACTTACCAGCTCGGGTGACTCCTCTGTCTGCCAGTTTCAAAAGTCCTTTCTTCTTCAGGATGAAACTAGAACCAATAAAGACACTGGAACCTATCGCCAAAGCCAAGCCAATGTAGAGGTGGTATCTGCTTCCAGCAGGCATGGAAACGCTCCAGTTTGTTTCATTGGCAGTCCCTTCCATAGAAGTGAGGAAAGGAGAGTGTGATTCAGACACTTTGATGATCTGGCACCATGCTTGGCAGGAGTCACGGTAAGCAACAGAGAGTACAGCACCTGGGAGGAGAAAAAAGAGGACAAATGATTCATGATCCAGGCACAGCACTGGAAGAGCCCTGATCTCACTCTGCTCATTCCTTTCCATGTCTTCCCAGACCACTTGTCCTTTCTAACTGTGCAAATAACACACAAAATCCACATAACATACACAACGCTGCCCTGGGCCATTACCCAAACCTGTAGTTCACAGGTACATACATTATTTGACATACATATTTTGCACTTTATTGGCTCAGTCAAGCAATTAGGGCAATAACAAGGAATGCAACAATAAAATATGATCTTCAGTGTAAAATTCCACTTAAAATCTTAAAAGCTAACCTGAAACCTCAAGATGAAAGGGTTCTTTTGTGTTCTGCAGAGACCACATTCCCAAAACACAAACATATAGACAAGTCCATGATTTCGGACTTTGCCTGTTAAAGTAAGCCTCCTATTATTCCAGGCTTCTGCTTTTACTTTTGTGGCCTAGATTGAAAACAACAAACAAACAAAACAAACAAACAAAAAGGAAGAAAAAATCTATACAGGGAGCAAACTCTAGGTGTATACGCATTTTATTAAAACTGTTCCCTGAATACTGTGTGAGCCAGATGTTTTTTAATCCATCCAAGTTTTCAGGTGAAGGCGTCATTGAACGTCACAGCAATTTTCATCTAACCTCAACATGCCTTGTCTGGAGGGAGATCACAGCCCCACAGGGGCAGTCCCTGCAGCTATCCCTGCAACAGAGCTGCAGAGACAGGTGGTCCTGAGCTGAGACTGAAGCTTCACACTCTCAACCAGCCAAGCATTATCAGCATCACTGTGATGACACTCTGAGGGAATGATGTCATTGTTATCAGCTTAGATGTGTTTTTAAAGGATGAAGGGGCATTGCATTTCCAAGAACAAAGGGAGTCATTATTTTGTCTGGGGAAGCAGGGGACATGCAGCAAAGCTGAAACAGGGATTATGACAGTCTAGGCTGATATCTCCCAGTTTCTCACAGTAGAGTGCATCACACAGACAGTATGGATCAGAGGACTTAGACTGGAATAGCTTTTAAGTACCACTTATTTGGGGAAAAAGGTCTATTGTGAGGACATGTTAAAATATGAAACAGCTGATGCAGAAGTACACTGTGATTCATTACTGGATGCAACAAATAATTTTGTTTTCCATGTTTTCCCTGTAATTAAAATGACACATGAAGGATTCATCCTGCTGAGTGGCACTACCAGTAATACACTCTTCTTCCTCCCCACTCCCAACTTGAAAAAAACCCCACTTGAGGACTTGGTAGAAAAGGATATGCCTCTGTCTGTTCATATCTAAGCTCTGGAAATATTACTGTTATGTCAAAAGTACTTCATTGAACAATTAACAATAAGCAGCCTTGGATAATTCATCTAATACTGTTTAGCTAGGAATATTTAAAATATTAAAGGCCTTAAAAATAGCATATCTTCATTTGCAGTTGGAAATCCTGATACTGATACTGGGAGATACCACCCTTTACAAGTGAGGAAGAAGAATGAGTATCTGCTCTCAGTTCTCCTGTGCCATACTATGCAACAAACATACTACAGGAATTATCCTTTGATTTGCAAGCTTTGGAATCAGATTTCCTTGTTTGCCAAGAGAGTTTCTATATAACAGGAGTTGTTTTGTAGTGCTAAGTCAGACTTCATAAAAATCATCCCACAAGATGGTATGTTTGTATCCTGCAACTGAAGATTAAAATCTTAAAAGAGCTTAGATCAACATGCAATTACTTTTGCATAGTATGTAAGATAAATACTATTCTGCCATGTTATCATTAATAGAAATTGCAATCAGATAACGTAAAAGAAATGGAATTTGTATCTGCACCTGGAAGTAGTTTAAAATCCTAAAGTATTAACACAGTCTTAGAAGACAAATTTGCATATATTTAAGTTTTGACATAATTAATAAAGAATAAATTACAAAAGAAAACTGCAAAAAAGTCCTTTAAACATAAATATGTTTTCTCTTAGCTAACACATATCGGAGCAAGACAAAAATGTCCCTGCTCATGTCAGGGGGTCGGACTAGATGATCTTTAAAGGTCCATTCTAATCCAAACTATTCTGTGTTTCTGTGAAAGAAAAACAGAGTGGTTGCCAGTGAATGAAATCCCTTATCTCACAATATCAATAATGATGCTAAACCAAACTGTTGTGAGGAGCAGAACATTCACAGAATCAAGGTTGGGAAAGCCCTTTGAGATCACTGAGTACAACCTATGACCCAACACCACCTTGTCAACAAGACCATGGCACTGAGTGCCATGGTCTTGTCTTTCCTTAAACACCTCTAGGGACGGTGACTGCATCACCTCCCTGGGCAGCCCATTCCAATGCCCAATCACTCTTTCTGTGAAGGACTTTTAATATTCAAGCTAAACCTGAGAAGAGTAATTTTGAATGGTTATAATGTCTGTTTATTGTGCTGAGCAGCTTTCCTAGTTTCAAAAAACAAATAATTTGTTCCACTTGCATGTAAAATGCTATGTCACTGTGCTGATCAAAGAATGACCTGAGAGATGGGAAAAGGAGGCTGATCCAGGAATAACTGTTACTTTATTGCCGACTGTGAACAGTCTGAGGATCACTTGGAAAGGCTGAGGAAGGTGACAAACCGCTGAGGCTGTCTGCCTTGTTCGACACACAGTCTCTGTAGTTAAGGTAGTTTCACCTTCCACTTGCAAACATGAACCTGTCAGCAGAACCCCTCCTTGCTCCCAGCTCTGACTCAAGGCTGACAGCAACAGGAAACCAGCCACAGTTTAGGCAGCCGTCACTGTGACTTTTAAAATGTTTTTACGATTCAGCAATCTGATTTTTTTTCCCTAAATAACCTCTATCTGAACTGGTAGTATAGTGAGACTGGTGCTACACACTTCTTGTGGCAAGTCTAACTTGTTGTTGTTCCACAGTCCTGCAAGTCTAGGACTGATGTACTCTGCAGTTCATTAGCAACTGCCAACTTGGCTTTTAACCCTGAAGACACTGGTTTTAAATTTATCTAGAAAACTAATTGCTTTGATTAGACATGTAATTTGGCCGTTTCTATTGAGCTCACGAGTCAGCTTATCCCTGGCAGAAACACAAAATGCCTTTCTCAGTGACCCAGGAAGTACCAAGCCCACCTTTGCCAAGGCCTGGCTCCTGGGGGCCAAAAATGAGTGTACCGAGAAGCAGTAAGGAATTCTTTCCTGGCACACTTCCACTCACAAAAATGTATCCAA
>VYXB01001347.1:0-103457 GCA_013397135.1 Pachyramphus minor
AAAAAAAAGGGATTTTTTAATATTTAAAATTCACAAAACATTATTTGTGTTTTGACAATGCTTATGGGAACATAGCTGAAATGTGGGTAGAATCTCTTATATTTTCTTTATATTGCAAAGTTCTTTACTATTTTAGAGTGAATGGGGAGATCAAACAAAATGCTCATAAATATATTTTAATACAGTCAATAGAAACAGACTTAACTATGTGATAATTCTTTGACTGATGCAGGTTTATAGCAATCCCAGCCATACTTTAGGATGTGTTAAGAATGTGGATTTTGTGCAAATCTTTGCAAGGATTCAAGAGGCAATTCAAGTAGGTTTGAAGAAGTGTCATCGTCAGGGTTTCTGGCACATCCTTTTTCATTTCCTCTAGGAGAAAACTTTATTACAATCTTACTCTATCAAATTGTAAAACAGAATTCTGACATATGATTCTGTGCAGATCCTCTGATATAATTTTGTTCTAGTGCAAGATCATAAATGGTATGGAGATGAGGTCATGAAAGGGTACAACTGGTCCCTAAGGACCTAGTCCTAGTTCTGGCAGCATGCCAAAACTTTTCCTCTTATAAATGAAAAAATAAATGTGTATTTATGTGTTCGATATATGCAGATAGTTTATATTTATAAAATATAGATATATGTATAAAATACACATTCCTATATAGCATGTATAAATAAATAGCATTTATAAATAAATAAGTATAGATATAGATATATGTAGATATAAATATACATATGCATAGATATAGCCATATATCTATGACAGGGCTAAAAGGAAAAAGAAATATCTGGAAAATATTGTTTGTGTGAAAAATCAAGTTTTTTGGTTTCTTCCCTTGAGCTCTTTGCCTGTCCATTTGAGGAATCAGGGATCTTTTACCTGCCCAAACTGTTTTGTATGGTGAGGAGCCTGGAAAAGTTTGTTTTCTGTGATGTCTCTCCAGGTACACTTGGCATTTGGAGTTAGGTATACCTTAGAATATTATCTCTTGGTTTTTTGCCAGACAGGATGATAACCAGGCAAGGAGCTTATTTGAAAAAAATAATTAAAAAGAAAAGAACAATTTTTTTTATTGAGACCTTCCAGGGAAATTTTTACATTGACAATGCATTCTTTTTAAAATAGTGTTTATCAGAGAATTTTTCTAATACAAAAGTCTTGAACAGTTCTGGAGTGCAGTCACAGTAGTGATATAAATGCACTCTATAAGATCAACAGCATATCAAAATTCAAGTATGCCAGTAAGGGAGAAAGATTTTGATGATATACTACAAACCCCTATGTCTTTTTCTAATATTAACACTTCACATAGCTGGCATTTTAGAACAACTAAGCGACTCTTAACATTACAGAAAAATGACAGTTTGATGTAACATAATCCTTTTGATCTTTTGGATGACTTAATAAAAAGTACATGATATTCGGGGTGAAAGTGCATGAGTTACTTTTTGAAGAAGGAGATCAAAATATTTTCAGCTTGATTTGTGCTCCATTCAGGTTTATAGTACTTCTGTCCTTCAGTTTTATGTACTTTAAACTCACTTTCAAAGACCTATTTCTTTTCTGATATATTGTATACCAACAACTGGCAGTTTAGTCCAGTGTCAAGCAGTCACTTACCTTCCCTTTTCCTAGAACTGTAAAATCATTTAGGTTGAAAAAGACATCTGAGATCATCAACTCCAACCATTAATCTAGCATTACCAAGTCCACCACAAAACCATGTCTCCAGGTGCCACATCTATAAGTCTTTTCAATACCTCCAATGACTCAACCACCTCCCTGGACAATGACAGTCCTTTCCATGAAGAAATTTTTCCTAGTATCCAACCTAAACCTCCCCTGGGGCAACCTAACCCCATTTCCTCTTGTCCAATCACTTGTCACCTGGGCAAAGAGACCAACATCCACCTGGCTACAACCTCCTTTCACGTAGTTGTAGAGAGCAATAAGGTCCACCTGAACCTTCAGGCTAAGTAACCCCAGCTCCCTCAACCACTCCTCATCAGACTTGTGCTCCAGACCCTTCATCATCTTCCCTGCAGTTCTCTGGACACACCCCAGCACCATAATATCTTTCTAGTTGTGAAGGGCCCAAAACTGAAAACAGAACTTGAGGTATGGCCTCACCAGTGCCGAGTACAGGAGGAAGATCACTGCCCTGGTCTTTCTGACCTCACTCTTTCTGATACAGGCTAGGATGCCATTGGCCTTCTTGGCCATCTGGGCACACTGCTGGCTCATGTTCCAATGCTGTTGACCAGCACCACTAGGTCTTTTCCTCCAGGCCTCTTTCCAGTCACTCTTTTCCAAGTCTATAGTGTTGTATGGGGGTTTTGTGGCCCAAGTGCAGGACACTGTCATCCTTGTTCTTATTTGCCAATTTCTGTTAAATATTTCACTGTACTTTCAGTGGGAAGGCATTTAAGATCCTTTAGTATTGTAGCTGATATTGATTTCGTAGTTTTGCCTACGCCTTTTAGGACCCTTTTTTTAACCCTAACCTGCCTGCAAATGAATGGCCTCAATCAGTTCCCCATCACAATGGAACACGGTGCATAGCTTGCTAGAGCAACTGACTGTGCCACATAGCCTTGTGGTGTAATGCAGAGTCCTGATTTCTGCAACCAGTCAGCACAGTACAGGTGTGGTGTTCTTCATCAGCACCTCAGAGTCAGTAACATCAACATCACCTTCTTCTCAATACCGCCTCAGCTACCACTGTGCTGAACTGCCTTTCTGGGAGGTCTCAGGATGTTTATTCCATTTTTTCGCAGCATTTAACCAAGGGAGCAGCAGCAAGAGGTACCCACTGTCACCATACCAAATCTTCTTGTTTACTAGTGTTTCCCTGGTTTGTAAGACAAAATATTGTTGATTTCCACCTGGAAGCTAGTTTGCAGAGTCCTGGTGATTTCTAAGGATTTGGTATCAGATGTGTATATGCCATCTTACCTGTTTTGAAGAGGATTTGCTCTTCCCTTTGCATTAGCAGGAAGAGGAGAGCTAAGCATACCTGGTCCTGGCACAGGTCCGGTACAGTGATTGCCCCCATGGCAAGGCAGTAGCTCTGGGACCAGCAGGGTTTCCTGCAGGCTCTGCAGTCTCCTCTGTACTTTGTGTGTCCCCTTCCTGCCAATGTGCTGTGGCTGCGCTTTGCAGGTGACTGCTGTGACTCCTCTAAGGAGTCAAAGCTGTAACCACGCTGCAGAAGACTGCTGGTAGGAGTATTATGGCAGTGGAAAGGGTCTTGGTGGCCAAAAGGCTTTCAAAATTCCTCTTTCTAGCCGTCTGACAAATAAATCCTTCCTTGTCCTAAATGCTGTAGATTTAAACTAGTACTGTCTGGTCTGTTAAGATCCATTTGCTGCTTTATTGCAGACACATTTTTATTATACAATCATGTGGAATTGTAAGTATAAAAGATAACTGATTTAAGCAAAACAGGTTTATTTTCATGACTGACAGATGTTACCCATACATAGTTATGTTGTAGGACAGAAGAGAGTGGACAATATTTGTTCATACATATGTGGCTAGGCTAAAGTCTAGTCTGCAACTGTGTTGCAGTTCACATCTCTAAAAGGAGGGCCAGCAGCTGGGAAACAGGTGTCTGTGCAAAACTTTAATGGGCCCAACACATCCAGTCTTGATTGAGAAGGAAAGCCCAAAGTCACTAAGAACTTGATGCACCTGGTTTATTTCTCTCTTTCCCGTTTTTTTGTCACATTACCTTGGAAAATAAATTTACTCAGGCACAGTGGAAATCATGCTTTACAAATCATGCTTTACTGACATTGAGACTTTCATCAGTGCCCTTCAAGCCTGTCTGGAAAGTTTGAAAGCAGTCTATAGGCTGATGTTTCATGAATTTATGAGTGAATGGAGTTCAAAGCAACAGACACAGAGGGAAAGCATTCTAGTAAGCATTTCCAGATAGGTATTTCATGTATTTATTGCAATTGAAAAATCTGTGGACTAGCACATCAACACTGAGATCAAGTTATTTGATCTTTTGAGTTATTTTGGAATGTGTTGTTTGAGATAGAAAAGCTACAATACACTATGGCACTGCACCCTATTCACTCTGTTTTTCCATCTCACTGTCTGTGTTGATTGTACTGTGTATCATTTTACCTTTTACAACATAATGCACTAAGGTTTTATTTGACACACTATTTTTTCTCACAAACTTCTTATTTCAGTCAACACAGATAGCCAGCTATCCATTTCTAGATTTCTTTCATTTTAGATATGTTGAAAAAAATGAGTGGAAGATCTCATCAAAAGATGAGCTATTATACCAGGCACAAATATAGCCATTTTAGCAAAACAACCTATGTCACATTTGCATCATAAGTCCAGACATTACTAAGAAATATAGCTGTAAGAGAAGTATCATTTAATATACTAAAAACTAGATCAATAAAAATACATAATCTGTAATTATTCTGATATTATTTTCATCTTATTATAATGAATTTTAATTTCACAGAACTTATGTTCCTATAAAAAAGCATTTTGTCAGAATTACTGTGAAGATATGTGTCGGATATGTGACTGCTGATTTTATACATTGAATGATTCCTTTTTGCCCCCTTAATACTGAAGTACTCTCCTTTTTTTTCATTTTCATGTGCACATGTGTCACTTGTAATTGGCAGGAATAGAGGCAATATTGAACCATTTATTGGGGTTTAATTTCTAAAGTAACAATAATCACACAGCCCATTCAAGTCTCAGATTGTCCCTTAGTTTGTGCCTTCCCCTAGCCCCTCTTCAGGACTTATGTGCTAATACCAGAAGACCTTTCTCACTTGATGACTTCTCCCATCTGCTCTATACTCGTGCTGTCTGCTTCAGTGGACTACCAGAGATTGCTTAACACTGTTCTGGTAGATTCCAGACCACCAGGTGCTTTATATAAGTGCTACCAGTTTATAAAGCTGGGACTAGAGCACTGTGGTTTCTGCTGCTACTCAGAAGAATTAGGGGAAGATGCAGAATTCTGAGAGAAAAATTAAACCTGCTGACTCAGTTATCCATCACTTCCTTAATAATTCAAGGAATTTTATGTTGTGATTGCACCTGGATTAGGCACTTGTCCACATCCTTAGGCTGTGTGGATTCTAAAGGATGCACATGTTCATGGAAATTGAAATTACCTGACAGAAGGCTGTACCTTGGCCGTACATTTGACACATCCCCTATGGAAAATGTCTAAAAGATTAGAGGAATAAATTTTCTGTCTCGTAATGCCAGGTTGTTGCATGTCAAAAGGAACATACAGATTTTAGCCCTCTATAGCACAGAATGTCTTCTGTTGCAGAAATACTACTTGGATGCCTTAATGGACAAAGGTGCATTTTCCTATGGTATTTCACAGTGAGTCTAAGTACATGTCAGGGCTTTCCTAGTGCAGCCTCTGATTCATTGCCTGTATAACGCATCACATACATGATCTGTGCTGCTGTAAAAATAATGAAAATTATGATGGGATGTTTCTTCCATATGGCTCTACTGTCAGAAGGGTAACCTTGCTTTAGTGGGAATTTTTCTGAGTCCATGTTGAATTTGGTATGGCAAATCTGTTTGTAACTGCCACACTGTGAACCTTGTCAGGTTGCTGGAGAGACTAGTAGGTGTGTACTTGTGCTTAGTGCTTTTCGTGGATTAAAAAAAAAAAGCGACAAAGGTGCATTCTGTGTGAATTTAGCTAGACTTCAGTAATTCAGACACTATGGAAATTTCATAATAGTGAAACTATGGAAATTTGACCATTTTGTCTATTCATAAGATAATTTCTAGCAAATGAGACACATAACAATATCCATTATTTCATAACCTGTTCATTGCATCTGTCATAAAAATCTGCATGTTTACATAGTTTCATATTGTTGCCAGTTAATTTATGTTTTCTATCTCTGTTCAATTTGCATTCATTAACTCATAGTTTGCTGGTAAGTGTGTTCTTTCTATACATATTCAAAGAAATTCTTTAATTCAATTTCTCTGTTTCTTCTCATACAGTCTCACAGCCAGATATGCAACTCAGTCTAATCACAGTGGAATTGCAACCAGTCAAAAAAAGGCTTCTAGGTCAGTTAAATATCTCTAATTTATTGCTTGTAAGTGATACCCAAGCAAGTATATGCCCACTGATATTTTATCCTTTGGATTTAAGCAGACACTATACAATGTGTAATTTTTGTTATGTGTGCAAGCTTTGCAGTGATGAGCTTTGCCACAGAAAAGCCTTGTATTAATTGGCTTTTGGCCATTTGGCTGATTTGTACTGTATATTAGCAATATTTCTGGTTGTTATGTACCCTGCATCTTTGTATCCTGCATGCAAGATATTGGATGTGAAGGATTAGTTGGTGATTTTAGTGCTCTGTACTCTCTGGCTCAAATCCTGACTTTAGTCATGAGTGAAAAGTTTGGGAGTCCATGCCAGTTCCCACTAGATATTTTGCATGTATAGCAAACCCACCTGAAAGGTCAAGTTCGTGGAGCCAAGTTTACTCAGAAGCAAAAGAGAGCAGAAAAAAAAGAATTACTTCCAAGACTTGTGCTCCATCAAGAGTAGCCTGCGCACAGTCTCCATGAATTAGATGCTTTGTTTTGATAGTGAATTTGACAGAGCTGTGTGTAGGAGCTGACATGTTTCAGATTTCATCTGTCATTCCACGAGCACTAAAATCTACAAGCCAGATTGCAGAAGAAAGAAGCTGAGGTCTAAAGCTTACTCTTGTTTCTAGCTTTTTTTTTTTTTTTTGCAGGGGGAGGGACTAATTAATGTGTTCATTAATTATACCTTTGCTGTACAGTTCATTGGTGAGACCAATGAACTCTAAATTGCATAATCTACAATAAAGATTGAATTTTGCACTGTACAACACTAACACAATTTGAGTGGCTGGTGATAGCTTGAAATGAGCTATTCCATGGTCCAGTTGCTTTGCACCTGCACTTATAGGTCTTCATTTTCCTTATTGCTGATGCTCCTGTCTTGTCCGCATTCAACATGTCAAGGTTAACAGTCTTATTGTCTAATACTTTAAATCTGTGGCAGTGTTTCCGAAGCCTGTTCAGAGGTATGTGACTTGTCCCTTATTTGTTATACTCTTCTTTGCATTTCCTTAGCTGCTTAACATGATTCTGCAAGAGCAATTTAAAACCTGAATTCAATTTAAAAAGTCAGCAAATGAGGTAAACTGGAAAGTGTGTAGAGCAAATGACCTCATGTATAATGTGCTTACTGTGGCAAGTTCTCAAATTCTGGCACGCAGAATATATGCAGAACAATTTTATATTTTAAGAGAACAGATGAGTTTCCAGTGTTGCACGTGCCTTTTCATTTCTTTTTTCAGTACCTTTGACAAATAATCTCAGGGCTCTTACTGCCTGTCAAATTAGGGTAATGAGAAGGAGCAAATGGATTTTTAAGTTTGTTTTAGTGCATTCTTCAGGGAACAGAAGATCACTTGAATTCATGGGTCACGGTAAAGGTTAGCACGTGTACAGCTGCAGAGCAGAGACAGTCTGCTCTGGGCTCAGCACAGAGACTAGCAGGGCAGGCTGGCGGCCAGAATGAGCCATAAAAATAATGAATGGATTAGCTCTCTGAGGCTTAAACCAGTAAAGAAAGAGAACATGGAGCTGTTTACATATGTTTGCTAATGAAAATAAAATTATTTGAAAATTTCTGTTATGCCAGTGCATTAAACAAACAAACAAATAAAAAGTGTGGAAGAAATCAAATGTACTTCTTTGTAATGTGATTTTTTTTCTTCTTTCTCATGCTGCTCTTTCATAATAGTGAAACTAACAGAATTGGATAACTAGTATATTTTTTATTGCTATGATTAAAATAATCACGTAATTGCAATAAGATAGAAACAGAACAGAGGTGCTCTTCTCCTATGGCAAAAGCCTATGGCTGATTCAAGCAATTAATTTTGTCTAACAAAATAATAATATTTTTATCTGTCTAAAAAAGGACAAAACTGGAAAAAAGTGCCCACAAAGAGCGCCCACAAAGTTTGAAGTAGGCATGTACTAAGGAATTGTACATCAGAAAACAGATTTAGGCAGAAAAAAGATACATGGCAGGAACAACAGGGTCTACATCTTTTTCCTTAGCATAGCCACACGGCAAGGTTCAGATGGTGGCAGCAAATACTAAGAAATGAACTGTATAGTCTACACTATGGACTTCTATCTAAAAGGTATAAATGCATCTGCAGTATCTAGATAAAATATGTATTTTCAATATTTTTCATTTTTATAATAAGGTGGGAGCACTTTAGCAAATAGGCCTCTGAAAAATAACTAATGAAGGTAACTAAAAAACAAGTTTTATGCTAAACATAGCTGTGTGACATTTATTAGAGTAAGAGACACGAAATATTTCTCAACTATGTATTGTTGTGCTTTCTAACCTATTTCTGTAACATTTCCTTTTCAAAAGTGATGGATTTTAATAAAGTTTGATATTACACTTCAATATTTTTTAGGGTGAATCTGTTTTAGCAATGTTAATGGCAAATGCAAAGCATCTTCTTACATGTCTTGTGACTCTATAAAGCATCTTTTTCCCTTTTGTGTGCATAAGGATAAGCTTTTATTTTCATTTGTGGAGTCTAACTAATTTGAATCCTCCTGTTCATTGTTGCTTACCTGGGTTCATTGTTTTCAGTTGTTGGTTTTAAATTCTCATCTGATATTTGCGTACTGTCTCTGCTATGTGTTACATTACATAAAATGAACTGATTTCCCATTGTACCATTCCAGGCTTCCAGGACCCTCAAGAGTGCCAGCTGCGGGCAGCAGTACCAAAGTCCAGGGAGCTTCCAATTTAAATCGGAGAAGTCAGAGCTTTAACAGCATTGACAAAAACAAGCCTCCACAATATGCAAATGGAAATGAAAAAGGTAAGGGATTAAAAGTTACTAAGTTTATTCTACATAACACAAGAAAGAAAAAAATCCCATCCATGAAGCTCAAAGAAGTGAATGTAGTATTTAGACTTGACAAGGAAGACCTGTGGAAATTGGGGCCTGAATTAGGACTTATGGGTCAATTGGAATTAAAGTTCAGAAATGAAAACTTGCAAGATGTTATAATTATATTTTATCCCTCTTTGATAGAAAAATGATGTAGTGATTTTTCTGAAAAAAAAAAAAAAAAAGAATCCAATATGGATGCCTATAAACTTGTTCCATATTCAAGTCTACTCAAAGGAAGACTGCCATAATTTTAAGAGGACTTTGCATTTAAGGCTTTAATGGATAAGAATCAGAATATTATATTTGCAACAGAATGCTACATTCTTTAAGAACCTTACCTACTCTACATAATACTGAATAGAGGATTGGAAATAAAGTCAAGTGTAATGAAATTTTGCAGGGATTTGGATTCAATGTTCATGTTTTATTGTCTCCTTTAAATGTGAGCCTCCATTACCACAACATACTGAGTTCCCTGGGTCCTTCTATTTCTCTCACCGTGATGCTATTTTCCTGGAAAATATGCCTCTTCAGGCTTTATCTCAGAAAGAATAATGTAAAAATTCAACTTTCTGAGTTGTGTAACTAAGCCGTCCCCTTCCTCCCCTTCTTTCTCCCTTTGTGTAATGAACAACATTTTATTCATATCTCTGGGTTAGAATACAGTTGAAAATGATACAATATACATAGTACCCATTTGCATCCTTGGGGTCTGTGGGAGGAACAAGTATGCAGTGAATGTTCTACATCCAAGCAATAGGCAGCTATCCAGATTTTTTTTACAAAACTCTGATGAACACACTTTGCCCCTAGCTGTATCTGAAGATATAAAACCATCCTTTCAATAGTTATTTCTTTATTTTTACTATCAGGGTTGAATGTTTCAGATAGTTCTATAGTGGGTTTTATTTTACCAAGGACTTGTATATATCAAGACATCCAGGCTAAAACCAGAAAAAGATCAGAGTGAAAACTGAGCAGACAATGTATAGTTCACAAATACAATAGTGAATTTATGAAGTAGGAGATGTGACTGCTTGAGTGAAGGTATGTACAGCAGTTTAGGTTTTAGAATTTCTTTATAATGTTGACATGTTTGCTACTGAAATATGTGAGAGTAAAATGATTCAAGGTGAGACATGCTTGTAGATATTAATATTCTTAGCTCATTACTTAGAAACTGTCTTTTGATTGCTAAGGTTTACATTGCATTGCGCATTTATGTGGCTTTTTGCATGATGGATTTCTTTACTTTCTCATTTCTTTATAGCAGAGAATGAGATCCTTGGTGAGATTTTTAGTGAAGTTATCACTTGCAAGAGGATAAGGCATGGCTTTTTTGTCTATAATAATTCATTTTACAGCATATACAAGATGTAACATTGCATAACTAAGGAGTACTATATTTGAAATATTTCCATCTGCTCTTTTTTTTTTCCTGTCAAAACAGCCGAATGGATAGAAAAACATTGATTTTACATGATAATCAAAGCCAAATACAGGTTTCTTTCATGGTATAAAGCAGAAGTTCTTTAGAGAAAATGACTGCTGTGAGTGCAAGGTAGCAAAGTGATTCTTTTTTGTGATATCCTAAAAGAACAGGAGAACCTGTGTTTGAGTACACCATGCTGCTACTTTGCCTAAAGAGAAAAACAACAGAACAGGCTATATTTTAAATTTAGTTATTATAGTGACGACTTTTTGAATATTGCAATGAAATTTCCAAATAGTCTTTTGATATTTTTTAAGTATTTGAGGATGTTCTGTAACCTGAGATCTTTGAAGAATTTGTTTAGAAACAAATTTCAACCCTCACAGTAGTAATAATATAAAAAAAACCTTTTACAATAAAAAAGTGTCATCATATCTTGACAAACTGATTTTTCCTTACAGTGCAACACACATAATAGACGTCACATTTCAAATATTTCTTCTAATGCAGATGCTTGGAGCAGGATAACTTTAACAGCTTCCACTGAATAGAGGCACAGTCCATATATTTTAATTTCTGAGATATAAATAATATAGTAAATAATTTGTAAATAGTTTGTAATTCTTCATTAGTTTTGCATAAGCCGAAGCAGAAAAAGAGATGACTTGTGCTAAGCCATTAGAGGTTTGGACTTCCAAGGCTCTTCAAGGGTAGACCACTGTTGTTACATTTTTCTCTTCTGTACACTCACCTGTATGTGCTATAAGGAGGCCTCAGAAAATATATACAGCATAAGGTTGGTGTTTTTTGGTTTTTTATTAATCCAGTTATATATAGTACTTGAAAGTGATTCGTGTATAACATGGTTTCCAACTCAGTCACAGTGGGGAGTGGATTTGTAATCACAGAGTTAAAGGAGACCTGAACGTGATCCAAAATAAAGTGTGATATCTGCTTTTATTTAGTACTTAATTATTTAGTCTCTCATTAATATTATCTTATTTTAATGTTGCCTAGGGAATAGTTCAATGCAGTAAGAAACCCAGTGCCCCAGAGAAAATGCAAGTTTGTTCTTTACTGGGCAGAGCCCTGTTTTCAGTGATAGACAATCCATTACTATGACACAGGTAACTGTATGCAACTCTGTTTAAGTCAGAAACATAGAATGCACCAAAACATTAAAAAAGCCATTAGCTGAATCTTTTTTGTGGAGCTTCAGTGAGATTCTCTTTTTTTTACTGTACTTTGCAGCTTACAGATCAATTTCAAAGAACATGTCTTTCAAAGAACATGTCTGATTTCCAGATATGTCAGATCTATCTACTTCCAAATTAATAACATAGAGATGGAAATAAAACTAGGAAAATTAAACTATTTAAATAAATTATTTATTATGCATGCTAATAAGGTGTATACTCAGGGTGTTTTCAGGACAGCAAAGTAATGTTCTAATTCAAGCCACATTTTAAAAACAAATCTTTACCCTTTAGGCCTTAGAAACAGTGTATCTGAACATGTCTATATGTCATGGAGTTTAATTGCCAGCTTCTCAATATAATTTAATAATCTAAAATGGTGTTTGTGTGTTCTCCAAACTCAGTTTTAATGCTATTAGATTATTTTACCTATACCAACTCTTAGAAGCTCTGCCATGAAACTCTAATGATGCAAGTTGTTGTTAATCCATGGCCAGTATGTACATCTGTAGCTAATTGTGTATGTTCCTTCCGGTGCCAGTGTTTTTCCAGTTGTTCCTGGTTGTGCTCTCCTCTTGTGCTGATAAGGGCTAGCTACTTTCTCATGAACAACTAGAAAGGGAGAGTTGAACAAGCTGAATTCTTTTAATCTCATGAGATAGACCTCCAATTCCTCCAAACATCCTTGTAGCAATGCCTTGTGGCTCTTCCATTTTCTACTAACCTTTTTTATTATGAGTGACTAAAAGTGGATAGTCTGGACATCTGCCTGATACCGAATATTTAGATTATCATACCTAACTTTGCTGTGTTCTGTGCTGCTGGAGAAGATGACCTCTGTGACAATAGCTCGACTCTTTACATGCCCTTTATTTGTGAAAAAGCCTATGAAAAGTGGATTTTAAGTGTCTATTCAGTTGTCATGGCCTTGCTGGGTTCTAGAAGAAATTTCTCATTTTGCACTGAATACCCAGGGTGTTGCTGCTGTGCTTTTACAGTGGAGGTTGGGCTGAGCTCTGAAGCACTGATTCTTGAGCAGAATGCAAAACAGTTTTCAGCACAAGCTGACTATGCATTCGGCTACTATAAGGGGGATTAAGTCTGAAACAGAAGACTATCTTCTTGATAAATTTAGTTTATAGCCATAAGAAATCCTTGTCATAGGTTGGGTTCACTCTGTCTCAAAATCACCACAAGGTGGGGACAGTTTTCATGTAATGAACAGCAAAAGCCAAGCCCAATTGAAACTGCAGAAAGCAGTTAATTATGTGCAGCTTCAAGTAACGCATTTGTGCTGGGGGTGATATAGATCTTCTAATTCCACCTCTTTAAACATACAGACAGGTTCTCAATATTTCTTGAGAGCATGCAGCACACATTCCTTGTAGAAATATTAAGGATATCCTTTCAGTTGAAAAATAAAAGCAAGTGAAAGTTCTCTGTAATTTTTTGTTGCTGTTTATGTTTTGTGGCATAGGGATCCAATAAATACCAGTGGCTCCAGGAACCTGTGGGTTTTTGCTGTATATATCCCAGAAGATTTTGTTGATGAAACAGTAAATACTCTTCTTTTTATATTTTCCCCCCCAATGAGTTTAATATTATACAGCCGGAAATATGGCAGAGCATGCGTTCTTCTTTTTAATCAGAATGCTTTTGATTTTGATATTTTTTTTTTTATTTTTTGGAGTAAAACTAATAGTCTGAAGCCATACCAATGCAACATAACTAATACAACAGAATGTAGTGGCATCCCACTGTTCACAGATTGTTACATGTATTCTGCATTAGCTTTGCATATTCTTATTGTGAATTGTTCTTCTGCAAAATTATTGATAAAGGTTAAGACCCCAATCCTCCTCTGTATTTAGGGCAAGCTTAGTGAAAGACAAGATGTGTGCAAAAAAAGTAATTGTGCACACCCAGTTCTGGGCTACTAGCCTCTGGGGCTGCTTCCTGGTATAAATTAAGGAAGCCTGAGGGCTGCAGGAATTTCCAACATCTGTGGTTGGTCCCAGGCTCTTTTTCAGCACCTGAGGCTCACCAGAAAATTGCAGGAGGTCAGCCACAGTTCCTACCTTGGTCCCAAGGGAGGGATCAGCTCTGCAGCTGCCCACCAAAGGTGCTCCATGGTACAACTTGGAGCCTGGAGAATATGCTCTAACCTCACCTGTCACAAAAAATACTCTGAAGCAACCAGTTAATGTTTTTTTGCCTAGAATAGGACTCAACAAACAGCTGAACCTTCTGTGAATGAGCTCATTTACAGAATCATAGAATCACAGAATGGGTAAGGTTGGAAGGGACTACAGGGGGTCATCTGGTCCAACTTCCCTGCTCAAGCAGGTTCATCCTAAAGCACATGGCATAGGATTGTGTCCAGACAGTTCTTGAATATCTCCAGTGAGGGAGACTCTACAACCTCTCTGGACAATCTGTTTCAGTGTGTGGTCAACTGCACAGTAAAGAAGTTCTTCCTCATATGCAGGTGGAACTTCCTGTGCACCAGTTTCTGCCCATTGCCTATTGTCCTATTGCTTGGCACCACCGAGAAGAGCCTGATTAGACACCCTCCATGAAGAGACTTGTATACATTGATGAGGTCTCCTCTCAGTCCTCTCTTCTAGAGGCTGAACAGGCCCAAGCCTCTCAGCCTATCCTTGTAAGAGAGATGGTCCAGTCAACCATTTAGCACTATGGGGTTTGCATATCAGGCTGAGAAGCACACAAAAGACCCTGGTCAGATGGAATTATATGGCACCTATTGAAGGTGGAGGTGATTGGCCTGCTGGGATCAGTTGTTAATAGAGTTAAATTATAAAATTTTTAAAGTAAAAGATCTTACATGTCTTACATGGTACTTTTACTATTTTGGGTTTTTTTACTATTTTTAAACTAGTTCTTCTTAATGCTATTCAGAGCAGTAAATTTTGCTATGTTTGCTTTCTCTTTGTTAAAGGAAAAACAGCTCTTGTTTCAATATGCTCAAATTCTGCCTTTCCTGAATGTATTAGTGACCTTCAGATATCTGTAAGGGTAGTCTAATCTTTATTAGAGGTTTAGGACTAAGACTGCAAAAATTAAAATTATGCATAACTTCATAATCTGTGCTGATGGGAAAAATGTCTTCAGTGTTCTCGTAGTTGGGCACTGGAACAGACTCCCCAGAGAAGTGGTCACAGCACCTGACAGTTCAAGAAGTGTTTGGACAATACTCTCAGGCACATGGTATGACTCTTGGGGATGGTCCTGTGCAGGGCCAGGAGTTGGACTTGATCTTTGTGGATCCCTTCCAACTCAGCATATTCTGTGATTCTGTGATTATTCAGGCAGGGGTGCCCCAAGGTATGTGTGTATGCAAGACATCAAACATTTCTTTTGCTATTATTAACTAAATTTGCGCTGCATGTGTCATGGGCTTTCTTTTAGGGTTCAGAATTCAATATACTATAGACAGGCTTATGTCTAACTCCCTGACAGTCCCAATACTGAATGACCAGACAAGATAAATCCACTAAAAGAAAACATGTCATCTGCTGAAATAGCTATGTACCACATATTTGATTGCTGTTACCACTTCATATCTCTGGTGCTCCAGAGTAATTGTGTAAAGGTATGTCTTGGGAATCTGAACTTTTCACAGAAGACCTTAACTCTTCCTTGCCTTAGTCAGTGTTGCTTAACTAGGCTAGATGACTCTTTTGAAAATCACAGCTGTTGATTAACAGAGTTTGATTATTACAGGAGTCTTGCTTTCATTCATTCTGAAGATTCACTGAAGTTCCTGGATGATGTAAAGGTAGTGAATGTGTCAGAGCCATGTAGACAAGCCTTTTGTACCTACCTGAGCTTCAGGTCCAAAACAGCTATTGTTGCTGTACCCATGAAGGCAATATATTAGTGTAACTTTCTGGTACTGACACTGGTGAAATTGCTGACAAAACTTTTTCCCACCTATGAAAGTGTACTGAGATAAGTTCCTGAAGTCAGCTGCTAAATATTGTTAACTATACTTAAAACTCAAAAAAGTATATATTCACCTTTTTTTGCTTTTGTGAATATTGATTTTATCCATTTAATTTCAATATCACTGAGTCCTCCTCCTCCTGCCCAAAACTTTGGCTTTCTAGCACATTTTAATTTCACTAAACATCAAACCCATCTTTGTCTGGTTTTGTTTTTCTACCAGAATTTTAGTATTCTTTTTTCTTCAACGTCTCGGTGTTTTATAATCAACAAGTGATTGGCAGAATTTCTTTATGGTATAATAAAGATAAAATCTATATTGGGATGACTTGATTTGCACAAGGAAATGGTTATAAGGAAGGTGTTTCTGAGGTTTATTTGAGCTTATGGAAGTATTGAACAACACCATGGTGATGGGAGGAAAGAAAATGCTTTTCTATTAGCATCCTTCATGTTCTGTGCCCATATAAATTATGTTTATTATAGGTCTCATGTAAGTGTGTTTTAGATGCCAGAGGAGCATGATATCACCTTCAAGCAGGAGATGGGAGAGTAAATACACCACTATGGTTTTTTATTCTTTTTTTTTTTTTAAAAGCAGATTCACCAAAAGGCCCTCACCCATCTGCAGGCATGAATGGAAATGTGCAGCATCCCACCAGCACTGGGCAGCAGCAGGTCTCTGCCATACCCTCTCCGAGTGCCAGCAAGCCTTGGCGCAGCAAATCCATGAATGTCAAACACAGCGCGACCTCTACCATGCTGTCTGTGAAGCAGCCTAGTCCCGCAACCTCCCCTACTCCAACTTCAGACAGGCTTAAGCCACCGCCTTCTGAAAGTGTGAAACCCCCTTCATCTGGACAAAAATCTATGCTGGAAAAATTCAAGCTGGTTAATGCTAGGACTGCTCTGAGACCTCCTTTGTCACTGAGCTCAGGACCCAGTGATAGTGGGAGAGAGGATGATACCTTTTCAGAGTGTGGTGAAACCGATGTCTTAAGTGGTGGGGTGAACAGTGGCGGCTCAACAAGTAGCAGTCCTAAAGTATCACCGAAGTTAACCCCTCCGAAAGCTGGCAGCAAAAATCTCAGCAATAAAAAGTCTTTGCTACAGCCAAAGGACAAAGAGGAAAAGAACAGGGACAAAAATAAAGTTTGCACTGAGAAAACAGTCAAGGAAGAGAAGGATCAGGTCATTGAAACATCTACAAAGAAGAGCTCAAAAATTGCAAGCTTAATCCCAAAGGGAAGCAAGGCAACAGCAGCCAAGAAGGAAAGTTTAATATTATCTTCTAGTGGGATCCCAAAACCTGGATCAAAGGTGCCAACAGCAAAGCAGAGCACTTCCTCCACATGCGCAGGAAGTAAGGAGATTGAAAAACTGAGGACTACAAAAGGAAACCAGTCCCAGTCAACAGGAAAATCTCAGCTTAGCGAGAAGGCTTCTCCTTCCTCTGGTCTTGCTTCTTCTGAAGGGAAGGAGCCAAGTTCAGGATCCTCTGCAGCTCTGTCGGCCTCGATGGCTGCAAGCAGTGGCCAAGGCACAGGAAATGGTGTCGTCCAACTTCCTCAGCAGCAGCAATACAGCCACCCCAACACTGCCACAGTAGCTCCATTCATTTATAGGTAAGGTCACAGAGGAAAATTTGTTTTGTGCTACCATTTAGGAAAGAGAGGTAAAATGGATAGAGTAATGAAGGATCATGCAGTTATGGTTCTTATCTCCCAGTTTCTGTCACAGTATCATGCCAATGTTTTCCTAGTATCATTTTTTAATTGATGTTACTGTATGAAAAATTTCTTCCAAGAACTGTGAGTCTCTACCTTGTACAAAAGCAATCCACTGCAAATGTTTGCCATTTAAAATTCAGAGTGTTTTCATTAGAAATACAAATCACAGAATATATTGTCTGTGCTGCTTTTGAAAGGTCATGACTGAGTCTGGGTTTCTAGTGTGAATATTCTTGTTTGCATTCTAAGAATCTCAACATATATTTGCTCATATTCGTTAATATTTGCTTAAAATACACTGTTCTCTTAAAAAAATCCTGAAATAAACTGCTGATGTTTTCAGAATACATAACAGTACTGGTAGGATATTTGAAGAAAAGCCGTACATAAACTTTTACAAGTATTCAAAAATATTGCAGCACTTTGGGTAGACAGAGAAGGTTGCTGTTTGCAGGTCCTTTTCCTGTTCAGTTTTATACATGAACTAGATGGAGATTAACTCCATGAAGGCAGTTAATTTTTACAGGCAATAGTAACTGTCTGGGTGTTCAAGGGTCTGGAAGAGAAGAATGAACAGTTAAATGTTTTAGCATCAAATTTTGAGGGTTTTTTTTCTGTATGATAGAGTAACTGAAGAGAAGCTGGGAGATTTCATTGTTGTACAGCTCAGAAGACAGAGTAAGTGTAGAAAGATTGACAGGTTGGTTTGAGTAATGATTTCAGATGTCAAATGTTGGAGGGCTTTAGCTACAGTTGTGGGTAAATTTAACATCTGATAAAATGACAAATTCATTATTAAGCAAAATATACTGGCAGTTTTTGTTAGTGAGTAGTACTCTAGATAATCTTGGCTAAAGATTAAAGAAGTGGTGAAGTAGGCTCTGAGGGAGTATATATATCATTTCACATAACTAAATATAGCTTCAAAACCAATCTGGATGAGTGATAAGTTCAGAAAATTATATGGGAGGGAGAAAAGGCTCAATATAGGTTATATTTATTCTAATATGCAGTGGATAGCCTCTTGAGTTTTAATTAGATCTGTCACTGGATGTACTTAATGTGCATGTGTCTTTATAACTATCTGGAATAACATCAGTGATACACAGAATGTATAGTGTTGTATAGGACACCCTATTTATCTGTTAGGGTACATATATAAGAAGAGAGAAAAAGAAGCTAAGCTTTACCTTCAGATGTAGTGCTATTTAATGGTAATTTTAATACATATTGATGCAATTTCATTGCATGGTGGAGATATCATTCCTTTAAGCTTCATCATGAAGCAAAATGTATTTTGAATTTTAAAGGGTGATAGAAATGCATCTCCCAGTAAAATTTGATATTAACCATTGTCTGTTTGCTTCTAACAAGCAGCAAAGGAGACTGTATTTGAAGTTAAATCTCACATGAAAAAATTTGCAGAGCCAAAGTCTGATCTCAGAATGCCATAAACCCAGAGTAATAGACTGACTTTGATGAGGTTACTTCAATATGTAACTCTGTAACTGAGAGCAGAATCTGGCTCATAAATAGTCAGTAACCACATTTCTTAGAAATCTCAAGGGCTTTGTAATACCACACAATGATTTCTTAGAAGAATATAAATATAACCAAGGATAAAATATCCATATTTCCAAAGTCAGCATATTTATTTTTGTGCATATATGATAGGTGGAAGTGAACATGAGCTGGGGTATTGTAGCTACATTTTCTTGTTCTTAAACATAATTATTTTCTGATTTTCACCACAATTTATAGACTGAATTTTCAGGTTTGCTTGTTAACAGCTTTATATGAGTTGACAAATGGTAGTTACCATCCAGACTAACAGGGGTTTTTTCCAGCTAGAAGGAATATCTAGGCTGTTTAAGTTTGTGCTGCAGTTGTTGTAAAAAGTTTCAATAACATTTAGCAAAAATACTGTGTTTTTTATCCAGAATCCTGCAGAATCTTGCAATATACTGCTGTGATCAGTTCTGTGATCAGACTGTTAGCACAAGGATAAGTAAGATAGAGCTTTTTTTTGGTTTGTTTGAGATATAGTTTGGAATGTTTGTTTGTTATTCAAGAGGATGTTACTGTAGATGTGTGAGTAAAACAAAGTATTCCAAAGAGTTTGTTTGAGACTGGCATGTATTTTGCCTAAATAGAGAATGAAATCCTATAACAGTTATCAATATTCATGTTTTCAAGGAGTTGTATATTTTTATTAACTGACAGTAGGTGGAAAATACTGTTTCACTGTCAAGTTCTCAAATCACATATTGCACTATTCAGCTTTGCAGTCTTGGTTCTTTGTCCTGTCTGATATCACATTGTATTTTTATTCTTAAACAACATGGCGTGGAAATTCATTTGGGATTATTGCTTCTCATCAAAGATTAGCAGCAACAGTCAGAGTTGCATCTAAATGGGCATAATTTAAATTCTTCCATCTTTCTCAGCAAGTGATTATGTATTTTTAAATGTGTCTGTGAATGTATTATTTACAGTCCCTTATGTGTCCCCTCTGAAGCTGACTGCAGGATCCAACTGATATAAGACTAAAGTAGATGTAATTTAGTTGCCAGAAAGCTTGAGAAGAAAAAAAAAAACAACAATAGGAAAGCTAAAAGGAAGGTATAACACTGTATAACTATTTAAAATACACCAGACAGTACTTCAAATTACAAATTCTTCTATGTAGACAAAATTGGAGGAAGAGGGAAACATCTGCCAGAGTCTCTTAGACTTGTATTGAAATTGGCCATGGAATTTAGCTGTCGTTCGAGTGGTGCTTAAATTTCAGATGAAGAAGAGTAACACAGAAGTTTAGTACTTGCTAGTCTACAGTGAAAACAAGGAAAAAAAGGTAAAATAATGCAAACAAAAAATGAAATCTGAGTCTTTCTCCTGAAAACTTAGCAAGAGAATAACAGGTTAATTACTCAGTATTTGGAGTTCTTAGCTGTCCTACACATTGCTCAAAAAGTGGAGTATAATCTGCAATTCCAAACACTTTCTTTCCCAGAGAAGAGCCTGTTGTATGCAATCATTGCTTTCTTTTTTGTGAGCCAGATTGTGTAAGTTTGCATTATTTCCATAAAATGGGAAACTAACTAGTAGTCCCAGGAGCCCCCATGGGGCAAATCCTTATTTGATGCAAATCGTCATAACCCTGCATGAAGTATGTATGTTGGAAATTAGTGTTTGGTTTGGATTTTCTTAAACAGTAAAGGAATATTTCAATAGGAGAATGCTGAGTTGTAATTGGATGCATGTACTGCAGCTTATTTATTAACTACTTCAGTAACTACTGTAGGAGCTTAGTAGGTCTCTTTTCCATTGTAACTACTGTAGGAGCTTAGTAGGTCTCTTTTCCATTGATGAAATGTAGAATCTGAAGTGCTCAAATCCCAGGACTTTTGGTGCTCAGGAATTGCTTATTGCCTGAAATGCTGGAAGTATAGAAACTGCTGCAGAGAATTAGATGACCACTCATCATCCTGAGCTGCCCTTCTATCTTGTGCACTGCTTAAATTTCAGTTTTTCAGATAAATTTGTACTTTAATGATAGCCACGTCTGGAAGAAGCTTCACAGAATCACAGAATATGCTGAATTGGAAGGAACCAACAAGGACTGTTGAGTTCAACTCCTGGCCCTGCACAGGACCATCCCCGGGAGTCACACCATGTGCCTGAGAGCACAGTCCAAATGCCACTTGAACTCTGTCAGGCTTGGTGCTGTGACCACTTCCCTGGGCAGCCTGTTCCAGTGCTCCAATACTGTCTGAATTGGGACTTCGCAGAGTTACTCTTTGAGTGTTAATGCTGGGCTACAAACACTAGTTTGGCCCTCCTTTTGTCCTTGAAGAGTAAGAAACTTGTAGCTTCAGCTACCTAATAAGTTTGTGTAGTCAAGATGGTGCCAGATTCTTCTCTGAAATTCAGGGCAAAAGGAGAAGAGGTAACAGATGTGAGTTACAGCAGGGGAGGTGCTGATTGAAAGTTAGAAAAATGTTTTTTCCTTGAGGGTGGTGAAACACTGGTGCAGGCTGCCTTAGTGAGGTTTTGGAATCTCTGTCCTTCAACATGTTCAAGACACAACCAAATAAGGCTCTGAGTGACTTGCTGTAACCAGACCTGCTTTAGGTGGGTCATTGGACCAGATGGCATCAAGAACATGTTTCTGATTTAAATTACTTTGATTCTGTGAGGATTAAAGTGTTCACTAGATAGAGAGAGAAAAAGGAAGCATCAGGAGCTTGCAAGCATGTAAATTCCATTCTTGATTTACGAACACATTCCAGATACTAAAACTTTCTTCCCAACTCTTTTACTATATGGTAATTAAAACAATTGTATTGCTAGGCCACAGCTTCAAGGTTGTGTAGGAAGTGCAGAGCAGTGACAGATGGGAAGGAGGATATAATCTGATTGTACCTCTGGAAGCACAGTGAAATTCAATTCCAGCAGCCTCTTCAGGATGTTTTTACACTGTCTTAGGGAAAAAATTAAACTACTCTTCAAGGATCCTCTTCAAGGGTTTGTTGAAGCCATATTTATATCCATTTTTAATGACTAGGAGCTACTTCTGGTCACTGATTGTGGAACTGAAACATTCTGTCAGTTAACTGCGTTTGTTAATAACAGATTGTGCTGCTAAACATACTGCAACTCTTTCTTTTAAAATGTGAGGATTCAAAGTCATGCTGCAGTGCTTTATTGATTTCTGTTATTTACATTACTGCTGGGAAAATAAAGCAACAGTCACTACCAAAATTTTGCAATTGTAGGTAGTGCTAAACAATGACACTCACCAGTTTTACTTGTAACAATAGCACGCTCTTTGGAAAAATCCTTCCACTTTTTCATGCTTGATTTACAAGTATTTGTGCAAGAAAAGTTTCAAGTGTAGAAGTGTTGGCTTAAGAGATGGGAAGAAGGATAATAATTGAAGAAATTGTTATAAATACGTACTTGATGCTGAGTTAAAACAGTACCCTGATAATTCAGCTGTTTGCTGTTTATGATCTGAAGTTATTCTTTTAAATTGCCATATAGACAAGGTAGCCTTATTCTTTTGACTAAGTAATCAGTAAAATGCAGGATGAAGCACCTAAAAGAATATTCTGTTCAGGCTTCTGTAACTGATAGCCATATTAACCTAACTAACATAAACTAACTAAATTTTATTTTAATTCACACTACTCCAATGGGAAGGTTCTTCCAGAAACTCGCTCATATAATTTTTAGAATTTTTTTACATCCCACGTGATGAGATTGCATTCACTTATTACTTTGTCAATATTGTCCTTTAACTTAAAAACTTGTTTTTCCTCTTTTTCATTGCTCTTTTTAAATATGTGAGGGAATAATCCCATCCTCTTTCTTCTCTTTTGCAAGACTAAACCAAATCTAATTTTTTTTTTTTTCTTTCTTTCAGAGGATTTCATCTTTCCCATGAGCATGCTAGTAGCCCTTCCTTGCATCTGTTCCCAATTTAACTCACATGTCTTAAACATGGGTGATCAAACTGCTCATATTGCAGATGTGGTCCTGCCAGTCTGTTACACTGACAGGGATACCCGTTCAAGACAGCTGCATCTCAGAGTGCTGTTGGAAAAATGCCAGAATATTTATCTGACATCTTTTGGAATGTCGACTAAAAAGCAAACAAATCTTTGATGTTATCTGTTTTCATCTAAGATTGGCTATTTTGTTAGAGGCAGGAAATGACTGACTGTGTTAAAGAACACTTATTAAGTAGTGTTTTAAATTCTATTCTTAATTCCCCCTGTATAGGCTCATTTTAATCAAAATGAATGAGCTTGTGCAGGTGTGATTGAAAGCAGGATTTGTCCTGTTAAGTGAGTTTGATGCTCTTACAAATAGGTAGCATGTGACTCAGTGGGTTCAGGATAAACATATTTTCTGAATGCCATGATTAAAAATAGAAAACAGGTTGTCCTGTTGTCATGAAGGTTGCCTGAATTAACCTAAACTGCTGATGCACAGCACTGGAAGAAATATCAGTGGGCTGGCTTTGACTAAACTGAAATTCTTTTTCCTTTTCTTTATATCAAGAGAGATGCAAGAATTTAATTATTTTTTAAGGCAGTGGACTATGAATGGGTAGAGGACATAGGGATCATTCATTAAGGCTAATGTGTAAGGTTAGTGGGAAGATCATTTAATTTGCTGTTTGCTTGCTTTGAGCTTAATCTGCACTGTAGCGCAGAGATCTCTTGAGTCATTCATAGCATTAATATGTCCCACAGAAAGTTAAAGCCAGAAGTATAGGAGAAGACAAATCTCACTATTTCACTTTCCTTTTTTTAAAAAAAAGAATATTGATCTAAAAAAAGAGGCATTTACATTCTTGGTCTAATGTATCACAACCTATGACTGGTCTAGAACAAAGGAACTTGATAGGAGCCCCAAAATCTTACGTGACTTTGCTTGGAAATCTGTCACCCCTAGACCATTCTCAGCCCATCAAAGCTTGGCTAAGCCTCACTCTAAGACTTGATGATCTTGGAGGTCTTTTCCAACTCTAATGATTCCATAATTATGATACTATGATTAAAGTTCTGTTTTAGCCTGTCTCGTTCACTAGATGAAGAATTAGTGCAAATGTTGGGTATTGGTAACCAGTGGGGGTCCAGACCACTTAATCCTTTTCTTATGATAGGTATCCAAATAAACAGGAACAGATCCTTTCTGTTCTGTCTTGGAAGATAGCTGCACTCCTCTAGTTTGATGCAATGACAGACAGCTGAATAGTTGTACAGTCAGGAATGCTATGCCATAGAGCCAGAAGGAGAACAGGAAAAAAGGATCCCTTTTTGTTTCTAACCAGAGATAGACTGATGCAAATTCCATATATATATATTTTTGGAGAACATTAGGAATACTTGAAGTGCACCCTCCTAGCTGGATGCTCTTCCTACAAGGCCAAAACCAACCTACTCTTTTCCAGTGTTCCTCTTAACAATTTCAACCTCACTCTGGCTCCAGCCCTAGAAGCTGTGTGATTTGGATTTATCAAAGANCATTAGGAATACTTGAAGTGCACCCTCCTAGCTGGATGCTCTTCCTACAAGGCCAAAACCAACCTACTCTTTTCCAGTGTTCCTCTTAACAATTTCAACCTCACTCTGGCTCCAGCCCTAGAAGCTGTGTGATTTGGATTTATCAAAGAGAGTTCAGACCACTTCGATTACCTTTACCATTATAAGTGCCCTTTTTGGAGATGTGTTTTTTAGCTGATGGGTTGCCCTGGACTGATCCTGCACTAAGTCTCAGCACTAGACCCAGACATGAGTACTCATGAGCATTCATGGTTTCTCAAAGTGGCTCTCAGGGAAAGTAGACATGCCTCTCAATTTTCATGATTTAAAGCCCTATGGGAAAACAGACAGGACTGTGGAATTTCAGGGTGTGTTCACTGCAGGGGGATACAGTGAGCTTTTTTGTTACTTAAGACGCTGTCCTCTCAAGCATCAAATGTTGAATTACATTCAAGGTTGGCAGCACATAGTTAACCTTGCAACATGTGCTGAGCTTGCGTTTCCAGTAGCGTGTGACAGAAAACAGCCAAAAATAGTTTTTTATAGAGCAATTGTCATTTTCCAGCATCCAAGAGAACAGACTTTGATAAGAAAGACAGTGCATCCGATCAGGCATAATTTACATTTCTATTTCTGAGTTGAATGATTCTAATCAATGGATTCCACCATGTCAGTACATGCTGCTGTATGGGCAGATATCTGTTCCCTCAGTTGCTGTTGTGAATTGCTGAATAAATAAATACATTCAGTAAGTAACTTTAACATTCAGTAAGTACCTTTAAAGAAAATGTTAACTGAAAAGTTATTTCATAAAATAAGTTACCATAAAATTATTTTGAGGGATAAGTCACTGTTGTTATGAGTTTTATTTATAAAATACACATTCATCACACAGTTAAATGTTTCTGGTTTTGGTTTAATTGATCATTGGAAATATTTTATGGTGAATTTTGGGAATTGAGCTATAAATGTCACATTTTAAAATTAGGATATAAATATTTCACTAGCGTTTTAATAAATCAGAAGACTCTGATGTCCATGTCAGGAAAGCTGGAAGAACTTAAGCTCTAAGTGAAGATCTTTTCCAATTTTATTTCAAAAAGTGGCTAGTATATCTTTAGATATGTTCCTTTACTCTATACATATGTAGTACATGTTTCTATTTAATGACATCATAGTTCAACAGTTCCATTGTAACTGGATACTACAGCTGTTCCTTAAGAAGACACAATGTGTGTGATGCATTTGGTATTATAATCCATGTGCTCATGTATGTCTGGATATTTACCTTTATGTAACAGAAAATAACTGTATTCAACAAAGTGTACCTATTATAATTTATCATTGATAGTCAGAGAAATATACTCTTAAAGAAAACATGAGCTATTTGTTAGCAAGTTAATGGAAAAAACTTGTATTATCCCATTTCCCCTGTTATATAAGGGGCGTTGTCAAAATAAGCTGCACATAGCTTTCAATATCTGGGACGTATTTCCATTCCAGACTTGCATAAGTTTTTTCCCACATGGCTTTTTGTACTTAATATTTCATTAATTACAAGTTTTCATTTCCCTTATATCTGTGCAGGGATGTGACTTAACAAATTTAAATGGATTCTGCCTAGATCTGATTGACACTTCTTGCAGAAAATAAGTGGGGGAACAAAATGGCTGCAAATTTCCCAGCATTAACTATGAGTTGTTCCTGAAGAGAGTTCCCAGTTGCCTGTAAATTTATTAAGCTCCAGTTAAACTAGCACAGTAAGAATGTGATAAAAATGGTAGTTCACCCTTTTAGTGATATGATTCTAGATGGAGCTGCAAGTAATATTTGTTTCCATTAATACATGAATGATAGATAACAATAATCAATCTTCTTGCTTGATTTCAGAACTCTCTCAGAAAATGACAGTACCTCTTTACCACCTGCTGACTCCAGCACCAGTCCTACTAAAATGGATTTGTCGTTTAGTAAGACTGCCAAACAGTGCCTAGAGGAGATATCTGGTGAGTAACAATAAGTCAGGAGAAGATTGTGAGCTTCTTTATTATTTTGAAATAATACTTTTGACTTCTCATCATGAGTGGTATTAAATATGCAGAAAATTTGGGTCATGCAGTTAGTGCCTGAAATCCACAGTTCTCTTATTTGAATTGGCTCCTTTTGTTGAAACACCCTCTTCATAATTTTGCAGAAACTGGAATTTCACAAGCTAGGGTTTCAAATAATTATTATTTTATTTAATCAAACTGAATGTTCCAAGTGGAGCAGTGGAGTGGACTTCAGAATGTTTAACACTTGTATTTAATATAATCAAATTAAATCATTCATTTTGCTTTTATAGATGAATCTGTATTCAGAAAATGAACAAGTCTTTACTCTTGTACCTGACTTGTAAGCTGCTGCTAGAGCTAAGCTAAAGGTTGTGTTCTGGAATTCCTTGTAAACATGGGTTAAAGTCTTTATTAGGTTACAAATGTGAGGGTTTTGTTGGTTTTTTTTTTAATCATATCAGAATAATTCCTTTGAAGTCAACAGAGCCATGCTGATTTAGATCAGCACCGGATCTGGCCATGACTCTGCCTATGGATGCAAAAAGCAAAGTGTGTCACAGCTCGTTTTCTCATCAGGATTCAGTTGTACTGCATGCAAGCACTTCCAAAGGGACTCTTTGCCAGAGCTAGTTGCTGGGGCTCAGAGTTTATTTCTTATTGGTTTTCTCTTTTGTTTTTCATTAGCATCCTTATTCTTCTTATAATTCTTACAAAAATAAAAGGTGAAATTCTGTCCCAGAGATTTTATCTGTATTTTTTCCCTTTCACTCTGTATTTTTAAAATTTAAATGGATTTATAATGATTCATACGGTTCTTCTTATACAGGATATAACTCACTTAAAACACTAATTTGACAAATCAGTCTGAAATTATCTCTGCACCAAAAGGGAAATCAGATGCCCAAGCATTATGGGGACTGTCTTGACATTTAGCTGACTCATCCTGAAACCGAGGTTTTGTTCTGTTTTGTCTCAGTCCCTTTGCAAGTTTTTGAGACTGACATTCTTTATTTGCACAGCCAGCTTCTGTGATAAATATGTCACTCTGAAACATGGTGAAATGTTCCCTGGAGGTGATGTGTACCTGTTAGAGTAAAAATATATTTGTAATTACCCCAGAAATCAGACTCCTTGGTCTTACATATATAAAGAGTATAATTCAAACACTTATCACATTAAAAAGACACTTCAAGGAATTATCCAGAGAGATGCTAAAAAAAACCCAACCAATTTTACCTGCTGAAATGATCAAACAGAATCTCATGTCTCATGGCCTTTTACTGTTCTGAACAGAAGTGGAAGAACATCAAAAAGAAGAAAATGGTATAAAGGAAACTAGACATCAGAGATTGTTTTCAATTTGATTATTTAGACTTTGGCATTAACAGCTGATTGACATAACAGGCTGTAAAGCAGAACCACTGGGAAAATTTGGTCAGGGGTTTGCTGTAATAGAGGGAGTCAGAGGTGTGTCACCCATATTTAGGTGTTAACAACAAAAGGAATGTAGGATCAAGTACTACATTTGCTGAATATATAATTGTCTGCACTGGCAAGCTATCAACATGTTGGTGGTGATTCTGTCATTGAATCTGCGTGGATGAAAGCTCATGGGATAGTTGTTCAGAGGAGTATTCCATGATGGATTAGCCACAAGAAAGGACGGTTAATTTCTTTTAAAAGCATCTTTATTCTGGTCTGATCAAGGGGTTATACCAGTAGTAGCAAAGAGACAGGCTAAGTTTATTTACTTGGTCTGGTCACGTCTTTTCAAGGTATTAAGAGATGAATCCAGTTTCTTTCATTTTGATATTACCTTTCTCCTGAAATCTTCAACTGTTGCTATGGATGAGCATCATCTTTATATTATCTTGAGCTCCTTTTGCAACTTGGTAGCCAACACACTAGCAAAATATATTTGTATACACTAAGGATCGGTAAGAATCATGCAGATGCTCAGAAGACTGAGCATCCGTGGAAACTAGCAAACAGCTTGAAGGAGTGTGTTCATAAAAGTGCTGTTCCACCTGTATCATGTTTCTGCTTCATTAATCATTATTATTTTTAAAGTGCCAAATATTTGCAACTAAGACTGACATGCTTAGGACTAGCCTATATCATTGTATAAGCTGTTTCTCTACTTTTAGAATATTTATACACCCCTATTTTTTATTGCCTCTTGGCTGAAGATTACTGGTCCCATAACCAGCCAAGCTAATCATATCACAGCTCCTAATCCACTTTGGAGCAAAATAAGACAATTAATTTTAAAATAATGCTTGAAGCATGTCTGGTTCAAGACTTCTTTGTAATACAGGCAAAAGTTCAGTGGAGAGAAAATAATTTAAAAAATATTTATGAGTGGTTGGTCAGGCACCATTCTTCTTGAGTGATTCAGGATACCAAACCCAAGCTAGATTCCTTGTTCTAGTGGTGAAAAGTCATGGTTCTGTTTTCTGTGCCCACCAAGGCTGTTCTTAACAGTGGTGATGGCAAAGAAGAGAGTAAAGCAAGAATCTGTAGAGGTAGTGTCCAGCTCTCCGCTGCTCTCTTCCTCCTCTAAGGAAGCTGGTTACCTTTCTAGCCTTTGCTGTCTTCCAACTCAGAGCTGGTAATAGGCAAAGTCAGAGCTCAAGGCTCTTGTTTTCTGCCCACTACTCTGCAATTGATTACTTAGTTTTACTTGCCCAGGCATGAGAAGAAAATGGTGCTGGAAGGCAAGGGAGGTGGGGATACTGGTGTAGCCCTGGATTCAGAAGTGTGACCCTGACAAACTGGACAATCTCTTTATTTTTAGCTTGTCCACCTTAATCTGCTGCCGTAGGTAAATACTGACATAACTTACGCCTAAAGACAGTTAAGCATCTTGGTAGAGCTACCGTAAATCTGAGTTTCTTCATTGTTCCTCTCTCTCTGCTGAAAATTTGTTCCAGATGTGAAGCTTCAGACTTTTTTTCCTACCTTATTTCCCCTCCTCTGAACATTCCACAGCTCAGCCAGAGCGTTCCCAGGTATTTCCACAGTGTACATGCAGGTCAGCAGAGAACATACGCAGCAATTTTAAGGTTTCCTGCACACCCTCCCTGTGCATGGTACCAATGATACACATATGCTGAATGAGTCCCATCGCTAGGCATGAGCCACCTGTGGAGTAGTCCTGGTGTGTTCTGTGTATGGTTGGTTTGTTGCACATATGGCACACAGATGTGTAGACCTCTGCCCGGGAAATCACAGACAGAAATTTAAGAGTCCTAAATAAAGGACATTTCTGCATTCATGCATGAACACTATTTCTTGCATGTACTTTTTGTACCAGTTACCTCAACAAGATCACTCAGTATCTATGTTTCTGCAAAACTGGAGTACACCTTCATAAATAAGGTTATAAAAGGAGAATGTGCTATTCATGGTATGGCTAGGAATAAGTTCTTCAGACTTTCTTAACCAGTATTGTAGTAGCTGTGACCTTTATCAGTTTCTGCAGTGAGTTTATCAGAGAAGGATGTCAGTAAGTTAATTATTTAATAATCCATTGAAATCTTTACATGTCAGTAAACTACAAAGTGTTATTTTATGAAACCAATGATAGTGTTTGGCTTTAACAAGTGTTGGCATGTTCAGAGAGCTTAATGCGAACTGTTTAAGTAATTATTCATAAATTTATAAATATTGACTTATTATTAAGAATCTGAGACATGAAACAGAAATTAAAGGTACTTTTAGAAGTTACAGGCCAATATTAATGGCAGGATTAGCATATTTTTAAATTTTCAGTATTTTTTGTTTGTGCTTAATTTTTTGCAGTCCGAAACAAATAGTTAATTAATAGATGCAGAAATAGTTTACAATTTTTTTTCAAGTAAGCTTAGCTGAAGAGATTCATAATCTTATGCATTTTCAGGTCTATTACATAATTCATTTGTAGGGTTCCAAGCTATCCACTGAGACTTCAAAGAAACTCTTATCTGACAGGAAAAATTGCCCAAAGATTATTAGTTCTTAAAATAATTTTTAGAATTCCATTCTTGAAAGAGACAGTAAAAATAAAGTAGCATGTAACACTAACTGTGATGGCTTGAGTAAGTTCCCTGTGCTGTTCTTGAGCTAAACATATTCCTGTATTGTGGGTGGAGAACACACTGAATTGCAAGGTAGTTGGGGAATAATGCTATTTGCTCTCCTGTGGTGTCATGTACTTTCTTCTTAGTTTAGAAAGATGTATTTTCTTGCTGCTATATTTCATCATTTTAAAACGGAGGTTGAGCTTTAGAAAATGATTTTTCAATCAATAACCCTGAGAATTTTTGACATTGCAAATTTATGTTTTGTCAAATGACACCCTGCAGAGAGATATGGTAAAGCACAAGGATAAATTCAATATTCTTTCTACTGAGCACTTGGTCCAAGATACAAAAGTATCTGCTGTATCTGAGGATGTCCACAATGGCATGTCTACCAACTGAGGCAATGTGATTAATGGGAGAAAAGTTCATATAACCTTGCAATTAAGGGCTGTACATGAAGACTGAATGAAGGTTGTGTGATTAGTCTCAGTACCTCCATATAACAGGATTTGATTCATTGTGTTTTTAACATAGTTAGAAAAATAAATGGGGCAGGTGAATGCTGGAGCTGCCAGCTATTCTCATGTGGCTGTCACACAGTTCAAGTGTCATTCTCATTCCAGTATGATGGTCTGTGACCTGTGTGCTGCTGGAGCTGGGCTGTGATGAATTCCTCATTTGGGAGAAGGAACAGGTCAGTGGAGACACTGAGACCCACTGAGCTTCCGAGCAGCTGTACTGCTTCCAGAGACCCTTCCAGCCTGGAGTGGTGTGGCACCTATTGCCAACACTATACATGAGGTTTCATGTGGCTCATTGCGTGAAGATATTCCATCCCTTGCCATAAAGTGTTCTGATCACTGCTAGAAAGAGAACTGAATATACATGTCCAGTTCTGGCAATCTTGTATCTGGTCTTGTTCATGCTCAGAGATGAGCAGTCGTGCCATGCAGTGCATCCCCAGCAGAGCAGTGCTTGGTACGAGGGGCACTCCCTGTCTGCAGGCCTTACTGAGGTCAGGTGCAGCACTGCAGCAGTGACTGCTACATATGGCCATGCACACACCGTGAGCTTGGTGTGCAGTCAGAGCTGGTCCGTGCCTGCCTACAGCCAACCATGGAGACAAACCACTGCCTGCAGCTGTGTGGGCACGAAAGGGAGGGTGAGGAAGTTGCCATTCATGGATTTGGAGCATCAGGGAGAGATTCACAATTGGTCTTTATGGTAGGAAAAGTCACCGTTCATCTTTATTCCAAGATGATCAACAAGAGAATTTTGGCATGACAGGGCCAAATCATTGTTCTTCCTGGTAATTCAAAACATAGCAATTGAGAATACTATATCAATTTGAGTATAACTTCAGGATTTAAAAACAATGAGTGCGAAAAGAGTGAGATTGCCCTTCAGTTTTCAAATTCTCTATTGTAAATACATCCCTGTGAGGTCTTTCTAACAACCACAGCTTCCTCAGGCATGCTCATCAGACCATTACAACCACACAGCACCATCAGTGCATACTGGTGCAGGAGCATGTGGACAGTGCTGAAGCTCTGGGACAATGTCAGTATCCACACTAGCCTGCTGGGCTCTGCTGCATTCAGGCATCATCAGGTTCATTAAAACCTTTTAAGGGCTCATGTGTCACTGCAACTGGCAGGCCCTGGGAGTAAACACAGCAATCTTTCCTTTTGTTTTCATGTTGAAGAAGTGACAGGTGCTTAATATTTGGGGCAGTTTTGTACTCAGGCAGACAGACCATTCCTCTTGTCTCTGACTTTGTGGGCTAGGCAGGGATGGGAGTGGTACCTCCTCTTGTTGTGGAACATGTCTTTCTAGGACATGTGCTTTAATATGGAAAAACATCAATACTTGAGGCTACTGCGTTTTTTTCTGTATTAGTTCTGTATTTCTGAGAGTTATCTAAGAAAAAATGTACCTTTCCTTTAAAATTTCCAAGAATTTACCCCTATGCATCTTCAAAAACTGTAAACTGAATCAGTGAAAAGCAAGAAATACACTGAGGCTTCTGTTAACATCTGTTTATTGACACAGGAAATCTGCAAACAGTCTGTATTTCTTAGGATTTTTTTTAAAGGTTATTTGTTTGCCAAGGTTTCTCAGGTAGAGACTTGAGATGTGCAAATTCACCCTGACAAAAGCAGTTTATTTTTACATGTATACATGCAGCACATGTATTTGAATATTCAGAGATTTCTACATAATTTTTTGTGAAATTAATTTCCCCTAGACAAAAAAGTTTGTATCAAAATAAATTAGAATTAAATTCAGCTATTTCTTTGTTCATCTGTTATTTCTGGGACCAACACCTTTTTCTTTGTATAAAATCTATACAAAGTAAGTATTTTTTCTGTCTGGATAATGTATTTAAAAATAACATTTGAAACTGCTTAATGTAGTTCAGACACAGTACTGAGTTTCTTTATAAAAGAGTTACTATTCCATTAATAGATTTTCCTCAGAAGATTGGGCAAAAATTATTTTATTACAGCTTTTTAATTCCATACTAGCCTCCGAATCTCACAGAGGTGCAAACAAGGTACATTTTTAAGGAGAAATAAACTAAATACTTCCTTTTATAAATCATCTTACCAGACAGGTAAGATTTTCCATTTTTTGTCCTCTTTAAGATCTTAAATTATATTTTTTTTTATTCAGAGCAGAAATTCCAAGACTGAATGTCCATTTGCAAGTCTGATTTTAGCTTCCTACGCAGGGAGTAGCAGTGACATGGAAGAAATAATTTGTCATCCTTACCTTTCAGGGAGTAAAATAGGATTTGACCATGAGCTAGGTCTATTACTGTAGCATCCCATTCAGGTGAAGCTGGGTCTTGAAACCTGTGGCATTGTAAACTGGGCAGAGGCTTCTGTGTCTCCGGTTTAATTCACCAGGATGTTTGCTGCCATGGCAGCCAGCAGCATTCATTGCAGTAGCAGAGAAGAGTCATATATCTGGGAATGCAGGTTGAATACTAAAATGTAAGGAGGCTTGTGCAGAGCTTTGCTTCACTGGTTAATTTTGGCTCTTTGTTGAGCTCTGACGTGGAGGCTGTACTTGCAGTTCTGTGTCAGCCCATCTAAAGTGAAGAGCTGTGCACTAGGATCAGTCATGAGCTGGTGAGAGGGAGGGGGAAAGCCCAAGACAGTACTTGTCGCTACTTGGATTTCAGAAGGCAGCAGCTGTAGAAAGAGATGCAGGCCCACCACTCCAATGAGACTGGTGATTGGATGAAGAGGGGAAAACACAGTTGGCTTTTGGGATTACTTCTGTGCTGGAGCAGAGTGTTTGATCAACTCTTTTCTGCTTGAGAGAAATCTAAGTGAAAATGACTGTAAGTACTGCAGATTAATGTGATGGAAAGAAGTGGCTTAGCAGAGACAGCAGCGCAATTTTAAAGAAAATGACTGTGCCTGTCTAGTCAGTCACAGTACATACAGTGCATGTTTGAGCTGTGCTTTTCATTGTGAGTTCAAGTATGTGCTACCTGGGATGTGCAGCATGCAGTGATGCAGGTAGCAACTCCAGGACCTTGCAGGGGAGTTGAACTGCTGTCTACCTCAGAAATCTGAAATCTAACTGAGGTGAAGCCCCCGACAGAAAGATGCAGCGATCTGCTGAATTGTCAGTGTTTAAAGGCACGGAGGTTAGAAGAGGGTGTGTTCGTCTTCAGAAGCAGAAGTCTCTAACCAATCTCACGCTCATCAGTGAAGGGGAGAAGAGGCGATACTCATACAGGGAGAACTGGTTTGGAAACGCCTCCAAGTCCAACCAGAGTTACCAACAGCGGGAGGCAGAAGCCAGGTGCAGAGGCTCTCTTTCCAAGGCACTCTCACAGTCGGTGCACTCTCTCTGCCACTCCAGCCTCACTGCACCACAAGAGCATCAGGGGATACCACCTGCTGGAAGCAGGGCGTCCAGGAGGTCAGGAGACCAGCATACAGGTGAAAGCTTTCAAACTGACAATGAGGAGACCAGAAAATCAGATTATGAAAATACATCCTGCTCATCCCATTTCCCCAGCAGGACCTGGGTAGAGGAGGAGGAGGAAGGGTGCTTGCGTGAAGGGACTGCACATTTGGATGAAGATGTCATAATAACAATGCTGGGTGACCTAGAACAGGTCCTTTATACTGATATTTTAGGTAAGTTAACTTTGGCTTGACATCAGGAAGGGCAGGAGGAGACCCAAGTGTTAGTGCATATCTGCATGGAGCAGATTTTTGATATTGACAGTGATTTCCTGAGACAGAACTGGGTTTATATGTAGTAGTATGCAAAAATAGGGTCTAGCTATTTCTTCTTTGTTTGCTTACCCTGACTTCTTAAGACTGTATAAAATGAAGACAAATGTCTAAATTGCTTTTGATGGGTGCAGGGGCAGCAACAGTTTGTGAATAACTGAGCATAGTTTGCTTAGCTTTTTGAAAACTAAGGTGAAACATTTAAGTACTGTTAGTTTGCTCTTGAATAATTTTGTTTTAATGACATTGTTCTCATTATTTTGAAATTGATATCTTGAATCCAAGGTTTGGGTAAGACAAAAAATGTCTCGGCCTTCCTACAAACTGCCCCTCCAGTATTTCTTCCCCTTTCCCTAACCCCTCTGCCAATAATTTCACCCCTATATATGGAATTGTGAGTGCCAGGGTTTCAGTTTAATTTAAATAACCAGTTTTGTTATATCTGTGCCTGCCAGTGAGTATTTGCAGTCCACAGATATAAATGCTTCAAAAGGCTTCCCCGTTACTGGCTTTCCTTTTCATCTCCCAGCCCTTTATAAGAGTGCTCAAAGTGTTCATTTCCAAAGCTTTGTTCTTCAGCCAGTCAAATGGTTGAAGTGGCTTCTTGCTTTTGGAAGGTTATATAGCATGTGTCTAGCCCAGAGCTTCTTGCTGGTGGACATGTTAGCTCTGATGGTGTTTAAACGTTCAGGATAAAATTTTTGGTGTGTAAGTAGTAAAAAAACCTGTCATCTCAAAATGAGAAAGATCCAAGAATTCTCTTTATATTCATACAATTCATATTATTAGACTGTACCAGTAAGTTAAAAGGGGCTTCTCCTAGAGATTAGAGGCTTGCTAGCAAAGGAGATTGAGCTCTCCCCTGCCCCTGCTCCACTTCAACTGTGTGTCACTGACAAATTCCTGTCCTCTTGTGAACCTCAGTTTTCCCATTTGCAGATTAAAATCAGTACTTTCTTCTGTGAATGGAGTTATTATCTAAGAGTAGACAATTTCCTGGAGAGATGTTTATTATTTGTAAATCCTTTTATGAAAATCTGACAATTGATGAAACTCTTATTTTATCTGCTTTGGGCTGTAATTATATGTACAGAAGTACAAAATTATTATGAACAATATTATTAAATGTGAAATTATATTTGAGCTTCAGAAATGTGAATGTAAAAGTTTAATTTATTAAGGAACAGAATTTTGAAAGAAATTTTCAGGGTACCCTGGTTATAATCTTATCCCAGTCTCCCCATGTATGAAATAGAATGGCTTTTCTTTAGCATACAAACCAGAACCACTTGAGATTATAAAACAGGGACCATTTCTGATATGTTAGGTCATGAAAATGTGGGTAGACTCCATGATGGCCTTGGGCCATACAATAAGCAGCAAGGTACCTGGAGGAGTCTGGGATCTCTTTAAACTAAAGCCTGATGCAATAAGCACCATAGTGTCTCCCCTAGCAGGCATAGTGTAACTAGTTTTCAGAAAAAATACATATTCATCATCCATTTGGTTCTCTGTACAGAAGAAGGCTTGATGTGGGTGGGGAGTCAGAGTGCTGTCCTAAAAGTGTAGGATCTTGTACTCAGTGGAGAAAATTTGTCCATTGTCACATTCAACTGTTTATCATTTCTGACTTGTTCATCCATGGTACAGCAGGAGTCCATTGATATGGCCTTTAGAGAATGATGGAAAGAAAAAAACCCAATTATTTTGAAAGCATTCTAATATTAGTTTTGAGGATTTTTTTATGTAGTGCTATGTAGTATTTTAATATAGTAAAACTTCATTTGTAGCTTTTTTTTAGTAAAAACTGATGGAAAAGTTTTGAAATTATCCTTTTTTTAGTAAAAACTGATGGAAAGTTTTGAAATTACCCTTTGTGTCATTGAGATTAGATCTCAAACTTTTCAAATTTAGAGGATAGAATAACACCAATTTTGTGATATATTTTGTCTGAAAGTGAAACATTTTTCATTGTGAAAAAATATTTTGGCAGCTTGCCATATATGTACCTTATATTTAATGTATTGCAATTGTACCTCAAGGCTTTGTTATGCTATTTACTGTGCAATACATATTTAAAAAGACAGTTGCTGTCATTTTTGCTGCAAGATTTGCAGTGTTTACATACAGCAAAGGACAACTGACAAGGATAAACAAGGAAGGAAAAGGGCAAAGTCACTGTAAAATATGAATTGTATTCAGTTCCTCAAATAGATATAAAGTATTGCTCTGCCCTTAATTCTGCCTGCTTAGACCCTGGAATTTGTCTTTCTGTGTAAACAGAAAATTTCCTTATACCAACAAGCTACGCTCTCATGGCAGGGCAGGTAACAGATCCTGGATCTCCCCTATTTAAGTATTGTGGCAGGAATGTAATTGCACCTGGAGATCAATTTAAGTGCCTTTGGCAGAGGGGGGAAAGCAAAGGGCAAAAGGACAGTGAGGAGCTGAGTGCACTATAGACAACTGTCCAGAGGCAGGCATGAACAATCTGCCTGGGAAGGTCTGGCCTTTAAAAGCAGTTTCAGTCTAATAGGATGTAATTGTCTTCAGCTTAGCCTGGGTATGAACATTTTTGCCTCACAGGAATCTCTACAGTGGTGCAGAAGCTTCTGTAAAGTACCTGGGATCCATGGGTACATTGATCATCAAGGGGCTTTATTGAACACATCTAGCTTGAAGAACATGAGCAGTTGTAATTGCAATCTGAGCATGGATGTTTGCCTCCTGCAAGGTACTACATGTAAAAATCTACATAAAAGACAATATAGGTATTGTATTTTATGGAGCAATATAATGCGAATAGACATGAGCTTGGAGTACAGTTTTGGAAGATGAAGATTTTGGGAGTGCTGGGCCTCTATCCCCACTTCTTGTTTCCATCCTGCCCAGGTGTTGATCCCACTGTCAATTTGATGGTTCCAACCTAGAGGTTTATGGACTTTAGGATCATTAAATCTCTGTAGAATTTATTTGGAGTGATAAAATAGCGAAACATCATTTCCTGAAAGACTGTTCGACTGCAGCAAAGAGGACAGAAGACACAGCCAGGGCAGAGTAGATGGAAAAACCTCAAAGTGGCATTGCTGTGAAAGCTATTTTGACACTGAGCCACAACTGTAGGGCATGTTGGCTAATACTATGCATCATTTTCCTATTGACGTAAAAATAAAGGTTATATGGAATGTACATAAAAGAATTTATTTCCATTTAATGTCAGGAGTTGATATTTTTCTTAGCTGCCTGCAGAATTTTTAGGTGACAGGACCTGGACTGCAGAAGAGGGTAGAGTAACTATTCAGTTTGTCAGTAAGCTCAAAGGCTTTACTCAAAACTCAGTATTAAGGAGCTTAATTGAGCCATTGTTCAAATAAAGTTTGCTTCTGCAGATTGTTCCTTATATTTGAAATAAATATCACTGAATATGTTAAACTCAATGTTTTTTATAAACTATACTTGTAGTTCAGCTGCAAATCAGTCTTTTCCCCATGCTTTTTGAACCAATATTGTGTCGCGATCTTTCTACCTTACCAGAATGTTTTTCTGTAAGACTTTTTTTTTTGCTTTACTTTCCCAGAATGCTTTGTTAAATAAAAAATTTTCATTGCTTCTGGCTCCATGTTGAATATTTCCCCATTCTCTGTCGTACAGAACTTTTCTTATGAGCTCTACATTAAGATCTCCTCCTTTCTCTTTTCCTATTTTATCTACTATGCAAAGGAGATAAGCTTTTTTTTTTTTAACTCCTTCCCAAATATTTCCTACTTGTTTTATTACTTAGATGGCACTCTCTACTTTTCCTCACAGACATTACTATTGTTGAAATTATATCTTGTATAAACTCCCACACAAACCTGGGAGAAGGGAAAGTGGCAACAGAATGAGAAATGCAGCAATTAGTGCATCTTACATTTTACAAACTTGAAATATCGTAGTAATGGTATTTTGCCTTTGCTTGCATTTCTGATCTTGATTTTTGTGTGACACTGAATTTAAATTCACCAGATTATCTCTTGTTAGATATATTCAAAGATGAAACAGTTTCTGGATGTCATGAGGATTCCAAAATTAGGTTAAAATCTTATTCTGGATGAGAATCTGAAATCTAAAGTGAAAGATAGTTTTAGTGGTTGCATAGTATCATTCTTGTTGATAACATTTCCATAATGAGGAGTAAAATAAGCTTAACAAGTTGAGGTATGACATGAAATTTATCACTGATAGAGTTAAAAAGAAATTATTTTCACTTTAAGTTCAGTATCATACATGGAACTGTAATAATGATGCTTCCTGTCAACCTTCTTTCAAGCAACAGATCCGGGACACAGCCTGAAACAGAACACAAGGCTTGAACAAATCAGTGATATTTGTTGCAGAATTTCTTTCAAAATTTTCTTATTGTTCAAAAGTAAAATGAATTAAACTTCCTTGATCTATGAATTTGCTAGAAAACATGCATTTTTGTTTCTTCGTGTACGACTTTTGGAGAGTCCATTGAAGCTTATTATGTTTTTCTTCTGTGACATATCATATATAACTCTTTTCCCTTTTGGTTTTTCTTTTTCCTTCAACTATGTGAAGTAAACATTGTTTGAGATGTTCCAGGTGAAGGTCTGCAGGCTTCAGTATTCAAGATACCAGACTAGCTTTTCACAATGGATCCTGAAGGCTGTTAAAACCCATAACTGTATAAATGATGCATGTGTTTAGAATGTTCAGATTTGTATCACAAGAAGCATATTTTATTTTATCCCATAGGAAGAATAATGTCCCCCTTCAGGAAACTATTACAGTTCAGGAAAGATGTTTTATTAAGTGCCTGACTTAAAGAGACTTTGATATAGCCTGGATGTTAAGTGCATACTGAAGAGTTGTTTTAAGAGTCATCCCAGTTCTTTCCAGACACAGATTTACTGTGGCTTTTTTTCCTACCATGTCCTGCAAAATGTCAATGAGTAAAAAAGGACTTTGCAATGTATCTAAGTAGTCTGGGGTTGCATCATGCCTTGATTACACACAATAAAAATCCCAACACTGTAAATCTGATTTTCATTAATAGACTTGGGCCCTAACAGGGATGCTTCACCAAGACTCTTTTCAGTGGGTTTTTTACATACCACATGTTATTTATAAGCTATATGTGTTTTATTACTGAAAGGATGAAGCTTTATTTTTTTAAATATTAAAAGGACAGACTTCTTTACAATGATATGTGTGTATTCTCTGCTGTGTATACATCTGTGTACTTTATTCAACCTTATAAACTTGTGTGCACTAAAGTGTATGATGGTTTCACTGTTCTATTCCAGGGGAAGACCCTGAAACACGAAGAATGAGAACTGTAAAGAATATAGCAGACCTGAGACAAAATTTGGAAGAAACCATGTCCAGTCTTAGAGGAACCCAGATAAGCCACAGGTATACTGATTTTGTGTAGACCGCTAAAAATATGGACTATGGGAGAGTATTACCAGGTGCAGAATGCATGAGAGACTTGCAAGAGAAAATTAACTATGACACTAACTATACTGTTTGTGAGACTGCCTTAGCAACTTACATTTTGATGTAAAATTTTGATTTACTGTACTGTCAAAATTTCTTATACAATAATTCACAAAGATCGTTATTGTTTCATATACACTTACTTGAGGCCATTTCCACTTGTCCTGTCACTTGTTGCCTGGGAGAAGCGGCTGATCCTCACCTGGCAGCAACCTCCTTTCAGATGGTTGTAGAGAGGGGTAAGGTCTCCCAAGAACCTCCTTCTCTCCAGGCTAAAAAACCCCATCCCCTGAGCCGCTCCTCTTATGACTTACTTTCTAGGAACCTTCATTCAGTGTCTTTCTCGTAGTGAAGGAGCCAAAACTGAACACTGGATTCAAGGTGCAGCCTCACCAGTGCCAAGTACAGGAGGATGATTATTTCCCTAGACCGGCTGGCCCCACCATTTCTGATTCAGGCCAGGATACCAGTGGCTGCTTGGCCATCTGGGCACTGATGGCTCGTGTTCAGATGCTGCTGACCAGCAGCCCCAGGTCCATTTCTGATCACAGAATCACAGAATATGGCGAGTTGGAAGGCACGCACAAAGGTCATAGACTCACTCCTAGCCCTGCACAGGACCATTCCCACGACTCACACCATGTGCTGGGCAGCTTTCCAGCCACTCTGCCACAAGTCTGTAGTGCTGCATGGGGTTGTTGTGACCCAAGTGCAGGAACCAGCATTTTACCCTGTTGAACCCTATCATTGGCCTCAGCCCTTTGATCCAGCCTGTCCAGATCCCTCCACAGAGCCTCCCTACCCTTCAGCAGATCAACTGTCCTGCCCAACTTTCTGTCATCTGCAAGGTGACTAAGGGGGCACTCGATCCACTCATCCAAGTTATTGATAAAGATATTAAGCAGAACTGTCCCCAATACTGAGGGACATACACAAGCACAAGTGGGCGCATAGTGGAAACATACACAAAAACACAGACACAGGCACACACACAGAGAACTTTTAAAAACAAATATACATTCCTTCAGCCTTTACTTTTCCTAGTTTCTCAGGAAAAGAGGAAGCACAGTTCACTGACTTCTCCGTTCTGTTTGGCAGTACATTGGAGACAACTTTTGACAGCACTGTGACAACTGAAGTGAATGGGAGAAGCATACCAAGCTTGTCAAACCGATCAGCCCCGGTGACTTGGAGGCTGGGGCAGGCCAGTCCTCGGCTGCAAGCAGGAGATGCCCCATCCTTGGGTGCTGGTTATCCTCGCAGCAGTGCAAGTCGCTTCATACACACAGACCCTTCTCGATTCATGTACACCACCCCACTTCGCCGAGCAGCTGTTTCTCGCCTTGGAAATATCTCACAGATTGACATGAGTGAGAAAGGAAGTAGTGATTTGGACATATCCTCTGAAGCTGATGTTGGTGGCTACATGAGTGATGGAGACATTCTTGGGAAAAGCCTGAGGACTGATGACATCAATAGTGGGTAAGAAGCACTTTTTACCCATTTCAACTAATGCATGATTTGTAGATTTAGTAAGATTTTTCTAAAAAACTTCTGGCACAGAGGTGGAATATGCATTATGGTTGCAATATTAAGGTGTACCTACATACAAAAAAAAAAAATAAAACCAAACATCTAATCTGCCAGTCATACTCTCAGCTGTCTCCAAATTCAGTTCTCCTCCTTTAGCACCAAGATGATTTTGCTGTGAACTTTGATAAGAGCACAGGTACTGAAATTTCTTGGTTATCTGGTAAACCATCATTTTACAATATTTTCTCTGGAATGGGTCTTCTCTTGATATTTTTGTTTTATTTAAGATGGTAGTTATGGTATTGGATGCAACTGGTGAAAAGTAGTTGCTGACAGGACAGAATTTGTAGCAAGTTTAAATATTTTCTAGTGTGGTCTGGGTGGTAGGCTTTTATTGCAGTTTTTCAACTGTGCCTATCATCTGAGCAGTAGGAATATCTTTCCATAAAAGACTAGATTAGTTGCTGTCTTAAAATATCCAGGAAGAAGAATCACAATTTTTTTATTTTTATTTTTTTTTTTGCTTAATCAATTGTGTGGCTTTGGGGCACTGCATTCCCTGTATTTCAGATTACTGTTTAACAACTCATATCAATCTTGGAACAAGTCACTTCACTACTGTGTATGTTAACTCCTAAAGCATCATTCAAAAAAAAGATGTTACAGTTTTACTCCTGCTTCAATTACTACTCAGTGCTGTTGTTGTCATCTCAAGGCTGCTTGGTGACTGAGGTAACAGTGTTGAACAGAAATTCCATAGAGTACATAACCATGTCACACCACTCTATTTCACTTCTATAAATTTAGAATTCTTGCTGTCAATCTAATCTCTTAGTTTCAAGTATAGCTATGATTAGAGGATAATGGCTGATGAAATTGAAAATTATACTTTCCTAAAAGGCAAATCTAAGTCTGCGATCAAAGCTCTCTTTAGAGTAGTATCTCACCTCAAGCACCATCCAAAGATAGATTTCTAGGAAAAGCATAACTATAAAGAAAGCGTATTCCTATATCTCCCTGGTCCACTGTCTCAGTGATCCATGTATGGAGCACTGCTGACAAGGCTGTCCACAGCACAGTATTAATGACTGTCAAGTAGGATACCATATTCATGTGTGCTAGAAAAGAGAAAAGACATATGGAGAAAATGATACTTTAATGTCTGAGGACCTTTTATCTTAAAGGAAATATTAATGCTGCCTTTGAGAGATGCATAGTTTTATTTGAAATTAAAAAAAAAAGAAATCCTTTGTAGTGCCTGCAAAGTTGTATTTATTAGCTTATCACGTTAAAGGATGAATAAAGTAATCTTGTGTGACTTTTCTTTATATCTATAATAAGTATGACTCAACAGATAGGAAGTTGCAATGTGCTCAGTTAACATTTTTAGGTGTGGTAAATGTTAAAAACAGTTTAATAAGCTCAGAAATTTCAGGATTCACTGAGGCATGTAAAGTCTTATCTCCCTTATGCCTCTTCCATTATCAGTTTAATTACTTTAAACACTTGGGGACAGGAATGCAGCAGTAATTAAAAATTAGTGTGAGGAAGGCCTGTTGCACTTGCTAAGTCTCTCTGTTCAGCCCTTACACAGGAAAAAAAATCCATATAGCCTGGATTGCATTCAAGCCACAGCTAAATTTAATATGTAATTCTAGAGCTTTGGAATCTACTGGATAATTCAAGCCTAGCTAAATAATCTGTAAAAAAAGTCTAACTTTTGCATTTAATAAAAGGATGAATCTAGTGTATAAGTGTGAATGTTACTCTGTCTTTGAAAACAAATGTGAAGTTACCTTCTGCAGACTCCAGACACCAAGGATTCAGAAGTCTCTTACTGAACTGCAGGCCAAATCTTACCCATGTGTAAAATGCTTCAGAGTTTTGTTAAAAATAATCAAAGGAACCCTTTGTGTTTTAATGCACCTCAGGCTGCCTTCATCCAGATTTCCACCTGAACATGATGTTTTCTCAAACTGGAACTGTCACACAGGGCTATGCTACCACAGCTGTGCTCTCAACACCAGCCTACATTCACCCACCCCTAACAGTGGAGGGTGGAGGCAGTGCTCCTGGGGTTCCTGTATTGGCCCTCAGGTCTCTGGGACAGTGGATTTTAATTAAATCTTCTCTCAGAAGGAACCACAGGGAGACGGTCAACAGAACAGCTGGAGCAGCAGGAGTGTGTGTGCCTTGGCTTGTGCCTGGGAGTCTGTGTAGGGTTACCGAAGTTAAATGTTTCTGTACTTTGACACACACTTTGACACATACTTTGATGGGTTTGAGTGGCATCATTTCATGGCTCAAGGAGAACTTGTGTTAAAGATTATTTGAATAATGAGTGAACTCTAGGCATCAACATAGCATGGGCATTACACCTATTTCAGTAAGTCTCTATTTTATTTTGTGTTAGGTTCACTGAGGTATACCAGTTTTTCTTCTGTATATGTATGCTTCTTTGTTAAGTGCCATACATGTGGATTGTCCTCCACACATAAATTTGTGATATCTCTGTTGGTACCTTAAAGTTATCAAAAAATGCAAAAGAACAGGAGCCTAAGAGGGAAGACAGTTTAACAAAAGGTCCTTTTGGAAAATAAGAAACAGGTCTTGAGAGTAGGGCAGGCCTGTGGTGCCGCTAGGTTATAAGTGCCAAAATCTCTCATAGCGATAACTAAACTGTAGGTAGCAGTTCCAGAAATTATTGCTGGTGCTTTGATTTCACAAACTTTTAATGGTTCTCGAGTGAGTAAACAGCACTATACTCCCTGTTTGACTCATTAGACATTCATTATAATGTGAAGTGGTGGGAACCAAGCAAAAGAAACATAGATAGAACATCGTAAGATCTTCAGTGCATATCTCTCATATCTGAATAATTGCATCCTAGCGGGGACTCCTGATAAGGACTACTGATTTAAGTTCCCAGTTGGATGAATGCTACTGAATTTTTTCCTTTTTGTTTTTTTTTTCTTTTTTTTAGCTGGAATGATGTTTGTTGCACCTGGTGCTATTCTTTGGCAAAATTGAAGTACTTAGACGTGCTTAAATTTTTTAAAAATACTTGAGGCCTTCAGTCTAAATATATTTTAGTAAAACAGGCCTGTAAGCCATCACAGAAAAAGGCAAATGATCCTAGAAAACAGGCAGATATCCAATCTCCTTGTGCTGTGCCCACGAAGTGGGAATACCATCAATAGGACAACCCATACCTTAAACATTTGAATTTCACAGTCCATTAACTTTTGAGTGAAACATAGTTGCCAGATGGCTGCATTTCCCACTGACTGACCACACATTTTTTTCAGGTACATGACGGATGGAGGACTCAACTTATATACGAGAAGTCTGAACCGAATACCAGACCTAGCTGCCTCTCGAGACGTCATTCAGAGAGGGGTTCATGATGTGACTGTGGATGCAGACAGGTAACAGTGCTTTGCTAAGTAAAGAGCTATCTGAGCTTTATAAATATTTTGCATCCTTCATGCCTGCTAAAATATCACCATTTTGTTCATAAGGAATAGGAAGAGAAAGGAAGCTTCTCAGGCTGCTAGTTTTCTGAGCACACAATACAGCAAATACCAAAATTCTTCACACAGGAAGGAGTGAAGAATTTTTTGATGAAGATGTAAGAGAAAATATTAAGAAGCCCAGACTTGATTTGTATGACCATGAATTTCTGAAATGGGACATGATTTTTACAGGTTGCCTTATCAGTTGATGAGCACAGGGAGAATGCACATGGTCACAAAGCAGCAGAAAGCTTGTGTGTGCCTGGTAACATGGGTGAAAACATGTATTTTGAGTTGGCTGAAACCAGAAGTATGGTCTTGTTCAGCTGTTTTGCCCTTTGCAGGTATCAGAAGGTGGCAGTACCCACAAGCACTGAGAAGCAAGAATTGGGGTTCTATTCCATTGTCTATGCAGTGTGGAAAAAGAAACAATTCCATCCTGCCCTTATACATATATATAGATATATAGGTGCGAGCATAAAAACATGTTCCCACTAGTATATCTGCAGGTTAGACAAGTGTTTTCTATTTCTTTTCCTTGAGCTTCAAGTAGATTCATATTAGTGGCTTTTATCCATGTCTGAGAAATAAAAAAACATAACCAAACTTTTGCAGAACTTATTGCTGTGAACTCTGAGGTTTTGGTCAGACCATCATAGAGATAAGGAGCAGCTGCAAATTTTGGCAGTCTTCAGTTTTAGGGGTTGAGTCCCATCTTCTTAAAATCAAGTTTCTTTTAGTGAAAAAAAAGTTATTTGGTCACGGAGGGAGAAAATGTTCATGGAGTGGCTCTGGTTTTATAAACCCAGCAAATTCATTGAAGAAGTTCTAGGTTTGATATAATTTTTACTTTTCACATTTCCTGATGAAAATATGCCTGTGACACAAGTCAGGAATACTCTGCATTAGTCAAACAATGCATGCAATGCATCAGGATAAAGGACATAATTTTCATTTAGAGAACCAGTTACTTAAAAAAGAAGCTTGCTTTAGTTGACATCATAGCATTTGTTGACCTTGCAGAAAATGCCTATTTTAGATAGAAATTCAAATGAACATGGCTAAGTTCTTTGGAATGCAAACATTGACATGATGTAAACACCAGAGAAAGTATACGGTAGGCGTTTAAGAAAATAATTTGGATAGAGCTCAGGCAGTAACAGAAGCAGAAAATGAGAAATAAGATGTGGGTAGGAAGGACTTTTGTGGTACTCTGTATGTGAGAACAAAAACCTTAAGCTCAAAGTGGGAGAGAGGGTGAAAAATTTAGAGTCTGGCAGTCATGTCATTAAAGACAGGGAATCCTACTAGTGCCCACGTTTTTTTTATGTCTCTCGCTATTTTTTTTTCACCTGAGAGTGAAGTTATTAGAGCTCTTCCCACCACGCAATATTCATACTCACGTTTCAAACCATGCATATTTTCCCTGAAAAAAGAGGTCCAAATTAAGGGATATTTTACTTAGTATTCCTCAAGTTCTAACACAAATGCTTATTTGTGTTAATATATGTGTTAATTTGTCCTGTATAGTGTGCAGAAGGTACATATGTATTTTGCAGAAAAGTGATCATTATTTTTCAATTAATGAGATTGTCCAGCATTTCCCAATACCTAAATATGTTTTATTTTGTTTTTACAACTTTGTCAGACTGGCTAAAAATTTAGTTCTAAAAACTACTCTGCTATTTCTGAGTCTATTGTTTGGCAGGTTGCAGAATAGTTGTCTATCATGATATTATTCTGGGTCTTGAGTGAAAATCTGACCAAATTCATGCAAGATGCGAGGGTTTAAAAAATGAAATTCATGTGTATTTGGGAAAGATTTGTTTGATCTCAACAAATAAAATCTCAATATAGTCCATCTTCATTAAGCATTTGCAAACAGTTCTTGTGACATTAGCAAACTGCATGAGCATGCCTGCCCCAAAGCAATTCTTAAGCTTAAAGCCTACAAGTGTGAATTAAGGACCTACTTCTTCACAGTAATGACTGCTTTCCCTTACACAAAGAAAGAAAGCTGGATTCCTGTGCTCTTCTAGACCCTCTAAATGAGGTTTCATGGAACGTACTATGCTAATATGTAATTGAAAATTTTGTCATAATGCACAAGCATGAGGTATTTAAAATATGGCTATTCAGACAATTCTGGCATTCCCTGACCTTTCAATGCTTTATTTTTATAAACGTAATCATTCTTTGTTGATATAGGGGTTTTTTAATATGTAAGTGTATGTTATTCTTTGAAAAAGCAGAAGTTTCTTAGAAGTGGAAAATGTAAATAGTTTAGGAGTTTTGATGACAACAAAACACATGCTTACCAAAATGGGTCACAAAAATCTGTAGTAGGTCAACTTTTTGCCACATTTATGGTGTGAAATCAGGTGGAAAAAGCAATAGAAATTGATGAGACTCTTGCTTTGTTTGGCAGGGCATGTTTTGGTCCTTCACAACAGTGTGGGTACTTGAGATTTCATCTATTCCCACATAACATTTTGCATCTTTTTTTTCTGAGCAAAAAATAATAGGGTTTGTGTTGTGGCTTCAGGGTGTGCCTTGCCACTGGTATGATGAACTTCTGTGAAAAAGGATAATTTTCCTCTATATCATCCTTGTAGATATGTGAAGGACACATGCATTTTTCTTTGTTATCATTAGTGTCAACCTTTTTGTAATTGACATGATTTGCCCCGGTCTTTCTGTTTTGAAAGACTCTGCTGGCATCTCTTTTCAGGCAGAAAATAAATTATATGTTGCAAAATATCTGATTTACTTTAGCAAGCAGGAGAGAAATTTCAGTGTTTTGTCCATTACTAAAGCAAGCAACATTTGCTGACAGCAATCCCATGTTCTTACTGAGAACTTAACCTGTTTTCTCTGACAACCTAAACTGCAGCTTCTGCTTATATTTTAAAACTTTTTATCTTTGTGAGCTGGCAGTACAATATTCTTCAGAGAGATGGGCTGATATTTCTAAGAGTAATGCCAATTCTGCTAAATTTATACTTTCAGACTGATTCTCATTTCATGGATAATGTAAAAAGACAATCAGGTCAGCAGTCTGATGACACTCTAAATTGGTTTCAGACAGCACCTGCATCTCCACATCTTGCCTAAAAGCAAAAGATTGAAGAATCTCCATGCAGAAACTTAGCCTGAGAGACCTCATCCAAATAATAATATTAAATTGCTCTTTGAACAACCTCATAAAAGGTTAAATTCATGAACCCAACATGAGTCAAGGTATAGGTGTTGCTTGCGTACTGCTCTGTAAAGCAGACTGTAGAGAGGACGAACAGCAAGATTGCTTGTTCTGGGGAAAGAATTGTAGTGGTTCAATGAAAGGCTGAAGGGACTCTAGCAGTATCAGATGTTAACAGTTGTTTCATTCTTCTTTTGATTTTTTTCCTAATTTTGACTCTATTTTTTTTTTTGTTTATTCATTGCAATTTACTTCAGTTCCTGTAAGAAATTAATTAGTGAGGAAGATGGATTCTCTGCAATGGGTATAACACAGGACATGACTGAGAGAGTTCTCAGTGGTATGATTTTACTTTTCATTTATTGTCCTACCTTCTTCCTCTATACTCGAGCATTTGCCTCCTAAGACTCTTAGGGGGAGTATTTGAGGAACTTGGAATTCAAAACTCTTTTCAAAGTAAAGTGATCCAAAAGAGATTAGACATAAGCACACAAAATGAATTATGTTCTTGGGAAGAATAAGGTTTATTGCAAAGTCAGTTGGAATGTTTCCAAACGACTCTATGATTTCCATAAAAACTGTTAGGGTATTTTAAAATAAGCCCTGTTAGAAGGGAACTCAGTGGAGTTTAAGCACTGTCCTTCCACTCTCTTTACTTGGCTCTCTTTCACTGTATCATAAGCCATAATTTTCTTCACTTTTGTCAGTCAAGAGTCAACATAGCACTTTCCCTCCTCACATCCCTCNCGTCAGTCAAGAGTCAACATAGATTGTACAAGCACTTTCCCTCCTCACATCCCTTGAATATAGTGTTCTTTCTTTTTCACTTTTTCCTCAGACAAAATCCAAAGTTTTAAAGGTAGTTTATGCTGCTTAGTGTGCTTTTATCACAGCCCGCTTCAGCTACTTTGCTCTTGCGTTGAATTTGAGCCCCTATAATAGAGTTCTTGTGCACAATGAGTCTTTCAAATGCTTCCACCATCCGTCACATGTGCAGAAGATTTGGAAGTTATTGCAGACTAGCTCAGGATGGCCTGTTTGTTCTCAGCCAAGCCATGATCATCATACTGCATTATTAATAAAATAATTCCATATTTTACCTATGGTTTTTTAACTAACTTCCTGCATGAATGGCTATATGTCTTCTTGTGTTTTTCTGAGTAGATGAGCCTTGAGTTGGAATACTGTACTTTTAGGAAAGTGACTTTTCCAGAGTTCATGCAGTCATTGAACTGTGAGTCCTGTTTCATAAGATTGGTCATATCAGAAAAGGCTGAGACATCATGAACAATAACCCGTTAATCCTAATAGAATGCTTGTTCTTATACTTTACCATTTCAGCAGCACATTGCGATTGCTGATGTAATTTGGAACTTAACTCACTGTGATGTTGCTCAGTGGATGGGCATACTGTATGCTTTGCCTTTCTATCCATATGCTTCTGTGTAATGTGTATTTCACTACTACACCGATACTGTGCTTTCTACCATGTATCTCTGAAGTTGGGTGTTGATGTGACCATTGTTCTGCCATGTTGCAGCTATTACCTGTTCAGTTTGCTGCTTCTGGTAGCAGACAAGAATTTGCCATGGATAAAGGGAATATATATGCCACAGTATTGAAGTCTTCACTGTGGAGACACATTCAGCCCCTCTACCCTTTCCTTTGTCTGCCAACATTTCAGGTCTGTCCAAAACTGGGTACCAGTGTCTAGGGCAATAAATACTCAAATAAATATTCATCCCATAGATATGAAATAATGGATAATAAACCAAAAAGTAGATATACCTACTTCTTGCTGTCTAAGACTTTCTTGGGCAAAAATAAATTTTGCTGCAAATCTACTTGGATGCATAGGGAGGCTTCCTATATCTTTTCACCTCTCTTCACCGCTAAGTATGCCTGTGACTGCTATTCTGTGTGTAACTTAAAAACATCATTGTAGACCTTAAAGTCAACACAGTTCATACAGTCGTATGGTCTGCTATCTTTTTCTTGGCTGTGATATTACAGTAAGTTCTTAGGATACTGAAGGAATTGCAAATATCTATATCTCAGTGTTTTTGCAGTTATTATTAAAATATCTATAGAAACTGTAATTATAGAATCTCTCTTGTGAAGCAATTTAAATTTTAAAGTGTTTTTACTATTATTGTTCTCATCTCTACCTTCAATCTTCTGTAATTTCTTTTCACAGCTGTTGCTGTTAACATTTCCCACCATTTATATTTTTCATTATTCTCAAATGATCCTGCATTTTCGTGGTCTCTAGTGTAAATCTTTCCTCATCTTTGCATCTGCTAGGCTATCAAGAAAGTTACTAGTTAGAAGTATCTGTTTCAATGTGTATCTCAGTTTTTATTGCTCCTGCAAAGTATGGATGCTAAATTTAAGTACCTAAAGCTCAAATATGTGTGTATCCATACACAAAGGGCAAAATAATTGTGTCAAAAGGAGCATTCCTGGTGGGGTTTTTTTGCTCATTATGTTGTTAAGTATTCAGGATCCTTTGAGGCTGAATTCTTTATTTTCAAAAGCATAATGAGAAATAGAATATTCAGTAATATGATTTTGTACAGGACTATTAATTTATTTGAATTAGTATGATTTTTTTCTGGTAATGCTTTCAAAAGTGGAATTTGGAAAATGTAGAATAAGCAAAGCAACTGGACTTTGATTTAATTTTGTGAAGTTCCCCCTTCTTTAGTTGCTTTAAATATCTACCGTAGTTGTCTATAGAACCAGAAACAAAAGCATGGAAACATTTACTAGCTCTGTGTTTCTGGGTTAAGATACTTTATTAGTAGCGGTGGCATAAACAAAATGCATTGTTAGCATGCTGCCATTAGTATGTTAAACTGTCATGAGCCTACAACATCATGTCTGCAGACACATTGTTTTTGCACTCAGAAAAGGCAGGAACAGTACATGGCAAATGTTTACTTGAAAGCAAGACTGAGCTGCAAGTGATTATGTGAAATTAATGACAAATTAAGTTTTTGCTTATTCAAATTTTGTTATGTGGCAGAAAGAGGGATAACATCAAGAAGTTTCAATTTAGATAAAAAGTAATTAATAGAAATAAGTTTTCAAAGTTTTGTAAGGAACACAAGCCATTGTATATTTTCATCTTATTATCATTACATTGTACATTTACATTTTCATGCTATCCTGAATGAGCTGAGCAGTTTGCTTTATGATCATTGAACAAAAGGCTGGCTGTTTATACGTGATATATGTAACATTCTCAAAAGACCCACTTCTCAAAAGTGGGTCATGTGGAGCCAGGTAATAATGATGTGCAGTCTGTTGGCATTCTTAGCTTCTGCTTATTTCAAAATTTAGATACTTTAAAATTATTTAAAGTGAGGCAGGATTTTATCTTTTTTTAACAGATTGCTAATACTTCCCTTCAGAAAATAATGTAGATGGTTTATTTTGATTGCAGTCTACATCTGAAGAGAGTACCAATGTATTTAATAAAAACTTCTCAAGGCTCAGTTTACAGTTTCAGCAGCAGCAACATTTGGTCCACCACCGTATTTCATTACTATCAGCAAAGACTAATGTAGTGTCACTTTGTGTTAGAACAAAACACTGGTAGCAAGATTTAAATCATTAGCCAAAATACCCTAGCCTCAAATATAAAATTAAAGAACTGGAATCTCCCATGTGATATATATTTGAGCCCTGAAGTCAAGAAACAAATTAATTTCTTTAAAATGTTTTGATTTTTTAGATGACTGGAGGAAAAAAAAAAGACATTTTATTCTCCTGCATGGCTATTAAAAAAAAAAGTCATATTGAAATTTGTAATAAAATAGGTGCAATTGATATTGCAACTCTAACATTAACAAGCACATTTTAGGCAGAAGCTTCTTGAAACTGAATATAAAAATAGTGATTTGGATTATTTAGTACTGGAGATAAAGCAGCTTGTAATTGCTAAGCTGTCTTTTGTTTTAAATTGCCTCAGAGATGCCTAAATCTTTGTGAAGTAAAATACTCTTCTTTCTTACTTGTCATTTTCTAAAGAACTGCTTTTATAATAGGTACTTTCCAAATTGAGGTAGTTGCATGCTTGTCAAACTAAACACATGAATTATAAGAACATCCCATTTAACACTTTCATGGAAAGCAATTAATTTGTAACACTATAAAAATCTTTGCACTGGATTTATTAGGTATAAGTTTAAATAAAATATGGATTTGGCAACTTCATCTCTAAAATTATGAGAAACGGGAAAAAAATGAGAGAACTTCATCATGGTGCACTTAGATGTAATGAGAAAGGGGTTCTAATAGCTACTTGTTGTTGTTTTGTACACTCACTCTTCCTCTTGGTTGACAGGTGGACAAGATAGGTAGGTGAAAGGAAGAAAAAAATTAAGTTTAGCATCTTAAGGGTGCAAGTGCACATTTGCTGCTCAAGCTCTGGGCCTGCTTACAGTGCACAATAAGAAAATTGAAAAGTTTTGACCCTTTTCCTTGCAATGTGAGGCTCTTAGAGCAAAACAGTACTATTGTCTGTCCTGGAGCTGCAGGAAAGCAATGATATTCAACAGATTTTGGTCTGGCAATTGAATTGCAAGGTAACTTTATCATTAGTGGTTAAAAAAAGACAGCCAGGATTGAGCTGAAAGCTGGTCATGAGTTATCTCTGATGAAATAAAGTTAAAAGTAGGATGTATCTGAAGCTGTGCAGCTTAAAAAAACATGTAAGCCTTTTATTTTCCTCGAAAAAGAAATAAACTTTGAACACTGGCGACAGACAGTGTTCAAAGGGAGACAGCATGAAGGGAAAACTGGGAAGAATAGTGTGGCAGAAAAACTGCTAGCCAGCGCAGAGAATACCCAGCACTGCAGGATGCTTGCTGTGGAGAGCATGTGTTAACCTTTCCTTTTGAGAAAAAAAATAAAATCTCTCCATTTGCTTGTATCAGTGTTTTACTTATAAATCTTAACTGTATCACCTCTGAATTTTCTTTTGATGGAGATAGGAAAAGACAATTCTCCCTCATCAATCCATTCTCCAAGTGCTGTTGTGGAGGCCTCCTGCTACTCCTGAGCCCCTTGTGACAACCTCAGCTCCACAAAGGAAAATGTTGGTGCAGCAAAGTGCTTGGAGTTTGGGTTTTTTAAGTTACAGCACTAATCTCATCTGTATTTAATTGTTAAAATACTAAGTCTTCAAAGATTTCCTTTGTAAACAAAAGATTTTCATGACAATTTAAGCAGGATCAGATGTGTAAACTTAAGGAGTTGGACCCTCAATGCATGTTATAGAAGTTTTTTACAAAAGGATACAGTATACTTATAATGCAAACCTGATTAGAGGACTGAATAATCTAAAATACATAATTGGAATGACATTTAAAAAATATATTTCCGTAACTAAATTTACCTTACTTTACTTTTAATGTTACCTCTGTTCATCAGCTTTAATTTCCAATGTGCTAAACTTCCTCTTTTATTCCGTTTGAATGCATTATGCTCTGTATCTGTTTCATAGTGCAGAATAGAATGTAAAATGACTACTAACCCTATGAACAGCTATGTATGTAAATTCATGAAAGCAAAAATAGCTTTACTGCAGTTTAATTACATCTGTAGAGTTGGAAAAAATTGCATTGCCCTGGGAAGTACAATAAATGACAGGTATTTGTCATTCCTCAAAGTATTTAATCTAGAAATAAATCTTATATAAGCTAGTGTCTTTTATGTTTAAATATTCAACAATTTTTGATCAGACAGTCAGTGTAGTGACTTAAAAATGAAATTAAGGTATTTCAAATGGATAGGATTTGAACCAGTTTCTGGAAGAGAAACTATATAGTCAGAAAACAGTAAGTTATGTATTGCATATTTTCTGACAGTTCATCAATGAACAAATTTATACTGACATCCAGGACCTAAAATGTGAAATTTTTTTTGTTCAAACTAGAAATGCACACAAAATTTAAGTAGCAAGATGGTGTACTTCAGGAACAAAATATGAGGAAAAAAAGGCTTAATTTTTTTAAATCAAGCCTAGACCTTTTAAAAGATTAAAAGATTGCCAGATTAAAATACTAAAGTAAACAAAATTTAATATATGTGTCTGGGGTGCCTGGAGGTCATGTAATACTTTATGAGAAGCCAGTGATCAATGAAGGTGTATAATCTTCATGACTCCTGAACCACCATCTGGGGGCTCTTATCTCTTTCTATTGAATATACCAGGATCATTTCTATATATTTAGTTTTTGGGTTATATTAAGATGAAACATAACTGTTTTGAAAAAATTAAAAAAAAGGAAAAAGCTGATTTTTTTTTTCTTTTAATTTTGAAATAAATTAAATTCTAGTAGAGTGCTGCATTGAAATGACAGCCCGTCACCAAGGGAAAGTTCCTTAGTGAAAGGAGGAGTTACCTTTCAAAGGATTTTGGACAGACTCCATTTTAGGAAAACCATTCTCTGTATATCAAAGTTATTGAAAGAGAAATCAGCATGTTTTTTTAAGGTTCAAGAATTATTCTTTTTTCTCTTTGAGTTAAAATCATTTTCCTCTATGAAAAGAGTTGACTCGGTGTGCCACATATGAAGTAAATCTTTTGATGCATAATAAATAACTGAATTTCCTCTATTTTACAAGTATTTTCCCTGTGTCCAGTACAGAAAGAAATTTACAATCCCCTGTTTTGTACATCTTTTTTTCTTTCTAATCACTTAAATTAATCATACCAGCAATACTTTTGAGAAATGGATTAATATAAAGTGGATGAACTTTGGTCATGGAAAATCATGAGGGAAAAATAATTTTTCTGTGTATTAGAAATAATGTATGTTGAAAAAGATTATTCAGAGCTTTCTAGATAAATTGTGAAACTTAATACCCTAATGAGATTTTCAACAGCATTCCCTAAACAGCTATTTTCCATAAAATTAGTGGCTTTTTTTTTTTTTTGAATGTAACTATGTGAGAAATTTTAAGATGCCCAGGCTTGTGTGTATTTGTGTCATTCCAGCAAGCCACTGAATTGTTGAGCAGTGGTCAGTCCCAAGCATTCTTAATCACTTTCTGCTGTGTAGGCAGTAAGAACAGCCTACATCACAGAAAATTTTTGATAGATATTTATGAATTTTGAATTGCTGTTTTGGTGGTGTTTTGTCAGATCCTTAGACTTACTGCAGCTATTTGGTACAAGTCAGCACAGAAGAAATAAATACTGAAGGTGGCTGGTCAGCAACGCCACATGCAATTCTAGTCCTCAATCTGTAGTGGGTTTGACTAATGCTTACTGAGATAACCTTGGCAAGAGCTCCACTTCACTCGCCATGACTCTGCTACAAGGGAGAACTGAGCAATGTGATATTTCCTGTCTTAAAAGCTGCAAGCATCTTCTTTATCATGCCTCACTTTGAAAACATTACCTGTTTTTCTTTCTCCATAAAAATTGCAGTGAAACCCAAATACCAACTTCATTTCACTCATTGTTGAATTGCTAAAGGAATAAGGTCTTGGGCTTCTCTTTCAGGAAGATAGCAGTGCATTTCTGGGTTCACAGTTATAGCCTTGCTATCTCTCTCTCTCTCTCTGTCTATATATATATATATATATAACTTAAGTATCTCACACCTGGTTTTATAGCATTTGTATTTGAAAATCTGAGCCACTTTAAGTAAAAATAAGAAAATATGGAAAAATAAATAAGAATATTTTTATTTAAAAAATGAGTACTGTAATTAAACTAATAATTTTAGGATGAGTTGCACTATGGAAGTCACATAGCTGTAAATAAAACTAGATTTTAAGAGGGCAGTGTTTAGTATTAAGCTAAACATTTACATGTTTAGTATTCATCTTTTAGACAAACAGAAATACATCTGAGTTAACTTTAAACAACTGAATGTTCCACAGTTAATTGTCTTCTGTTTTACCTTTGAATGTTTCTCCAAAATATTGCTTGCAAAAATGTGCCATAGAAGTTATGCCAAACATGTCGTCAGGTCTTTCTTAATAGCTAGATTCAAGAGCGTGATGCTTAAGCTGTAGATTTAGCAAATTGTTTTCTCTTTTCATTTGATGCTGGAGAATTTCCTCAAGAGAAATTTGTGGATTAATACACATGTCATAGAAAGCCTTATCACTTTAAGGAAACTCAGTTAGAAACGAATCTTACCCTTCTTCCCTGTCTTTTTCTGAAATGATTTTATAGGCTGTTGACTGGGGGGGAAAAAAAGGCAAATATTTATTTTGTGTCTGGCTTCAACATGGATGCTTTGACTTCTTTCAGAGAAACATGGTCATCCCTTTGTTGCAGAGAATATTGGCCAGGTGCAGAGAGAGCCCTAAGTATCCCTGTAATGCTGCTGGCAGCTCAGTGGGACCCAAGAGCTCAGAAGAGGTGGTGAGCTGAGCTTCATGCTGCAGCTCTTGCTAGTTGCTATTTGTCATTTGTCCCCAGACTGGGGAAATCTACACATGGCCTGGAGACATCAATATGTTCTGGGTGCAATTTGGATGGACCAGGGAATTTCACTTGCAGTAGTTGAGTGTGTAAAACTTTAGCCAGACAAATAATATAACTGAAGAAAACTGTATTAAGTCTAGATAAATCAGTGCTGGGTCAAGCATGGAAAGAAATTTACCACCATAGTACTTCAGAGTAATATGCTATAGTGGCAAAAAAAGTACTTACAGTTTTTCTTTGTACTGCTGTTTCAAAGTTTTTTGATACATATTTAGCTACCAGTTTGTAATAAAGTCTGTGTGTCAGTCCCATCAGCACTTTGTGCAAGCCCTAAGAATCGGCCAGCTTCATATTCTAGTCAAAGTAAAATCTCATTAAGCTAATATTAGAGGCTCTATAAAAATGTATTACGGCAACTGTTTTTAATAAAAAACAATAATTGAATGTGTGTTGTGTTGCAAGTTGTAGTCTTTAAATTTATACACGTTTCACTTTAATGCTCCTTTAATTTTCCAGTAGTTAAACAAGGGCAAGGCTTTTTTGGTTTCCCAGTATATTTCCATTTTTGTGGTTTTAAATGACTTATTTTTGGCAAACACGAAAGTAATTTGTTGTATAAGAACTTATAGAATCATTCACACCTTTCCTGAAAGCTCGTATTATATGGATGTTTCTCTATGAAACTGTTCTATCTGCTATTTTTTCTGTAAATTTTAAGAGAAATCTTTGGGGGGGGGGAGAGGTGTTTCATTTGGGGGTTTTTGGTTTCAGGTTTTTTTGGTTGGTTGGCTTTTGTCTGGGCTTTTGGTTTTTGGGTTTTTTTTTAATTACACTGATAAAGCAAGGATTTCTTAAACCCAAACTTTTGCCAGAGGTATGTGTGTTTTTTTCTCATTGAAGATGTATTTTTTAAAATAATCTGCTACCTCAGTTATTTCTGAGTCACTGCTAATTTAAAGTCAGATCCCTTTCCCTAATGGGTTTCTCAATCTACTGCTAGTTTTTTCCTCTGATATTTTTATAAAAGCCTTCTGTATTCCTGTTTGGATAGCATTACCTCACGATGCTTCTTCTCAGGCGTTATCTCTTGCTTGCAAGACTTGGCTGAAGCCATATTATTAATTGGTTTCCTCTCCATTTTTCTTTTACAAGAAAGGACCTTTTTAATCTTTGAACTTTTAACTCACATTGGTCATTTCTTTCTCCTTGCAGTTTTCTTTTGAAGCTGTTTTGAATTCCATTACACCTCCTGGGGCATCTTTTAAGTTTGGCCAGTTTTCCTGTACTCCAGTAGTTGTGTTCTTTGGGATTTTCTCCCCCCTCCCCCACATTTTTTAACTAGTTTCATTCTTGTATTTAATATCTGCTGGTTTGGTTTGTTGGTTTTTTGACCAAAATAAAATATGCTAAGTTATTTCCTGTAGTTGCACCTTTCTAGGACAGACTATAATTCAAAATAAACTCTGATTCTTGTTAATAGGTATTTGATTCTATTAGTTACTTAGCAATTAGCTGTAAGCCTTTCCCCCAGTGATCCCCTCTTTTAAATTTATCACCACGGTATTTTTGATGGTGAAATTGTACCTCAGTGCTGGTTCCATTTTGAAATGTCACTATTTTGTCCATCCCTCTCTGTCACTCCAGTAAATATGAGAAGCTACTTTGGCTGTCCATTTATACGCATGAAAATGATTGCTATTCCTTTTCAGGTCTGGTCTTGTGGTCTCATATTTGTCCAATGTATCAATTTTCAATAGCTCTGTCTTTTTCCAGCTTGTCTTTCAACCTCTTTTACTATCTCAGCAAACTTCCGTTCATTCTGGTGCAATTGTGTAATGAGCACTAGCCAGACTTAGGGAGAGAGGAACAGTAGTCAGGAATGAGAAAAAACAGCAAAAGGCTGTTGTCAGTATTCAATTTGGAAAGAAGCCTTTGGCATACTGATGCTGATGTGGAACATTCAAAGGCATTATTTCAGCTTTGCAAAGTGGGTGGTAACAAACACAACAGTCAAGAAATCTTGAGTGTGAGAGGAGGACAAAGTTTCCCGAGTTGGCAGGGAATGATTGCAACAGACTTCAAATATTTCTGCTGTCTGAAGCTGTATTTTTATTTCATCTCTCACTTGCTAGTCTGCTCTCCAACTCAAATATTAGTTACATCAAATAATGTAGGAAGTGGGAAAACTATTTCTTTGCAATAAGAAGGTTTTGGTTTGGTTCCCCCCCCCCCCCATGTAGTGAAGCCATTTGTGGCCATTTTCTGTCTTTGTGTTAGTGGCTTATCTCTGAACCTTGGGAGCCTAACTCGAATAATTAATGGGTTAGAAGAGATGTACTGTATTGCTGCTTTGTCTTTCTGAAGCTTTCTAGCTGATAGAGGATTTTTAAAATTTGTTTTGGTTTGGGCTTGGGGTTGTTATTCTTGTGTTTGTGCATAGCCAAGCAGTAGCCCTGCTTTTTTTGTCTTTTCTGGCTTTAGCTCAAGATGATATTTATGGGAGAAGAGAGAGCTTCAGGATGCTGGGGTGAGATCCAGGGTTATTGGCTGCTGTTTGGCAGTGATTTATTAAAGCAGCTTGTCTTATCTCTCTGACTGTGATCCTGGTTTTAACATTAACTGCTATAAATGCACCTAGCCAAACATCTCATTACCTTCTCAGCAAAAGTTTATTGTGTCATAGACTTTGTCATGCAAGTTATAAGCCTAAAAGTTATTTAATTTTTAATATCAAACATTGATAGGTTCCAACTAAATTGTGGACATTCCTGGAAGCAATCAGCCATTTTGGATGCATATTGCCCCTTGTATAATTTAAATACAGAGTCTGCTTTGGTTTCTCAGACAAAATAACATATGTTTTATGATATTTTTGGAAAAGGGTGAACGTGCTCTGGGTTTCAGCTGGACTCTTTGTATTATGTGCAAGTGTTTTGGGGCTTAATAATTAGAGGATCTTCTAATAAAAGTATCAGAAGACAAGGCAGAAAAATTACTATACCATAGGTTCTCTTTGCCTCTACAAAACCTAATCTTCCTTGTTTTACCTAATTCAAATTATAAAGTTACGGCTGTGTTTCAGCCCATACTTTTAGCAAATGGGAGACAGAATAGATGGAATCATCAAAACATTATTAAGTAAGTATGCTCTATTTCAAGCTGCCAGGATTTAATTGCTTTACCTTGGAAAAAGACCAACCAAACAAAAAACACCAAAACCCTGAACTAAATAGTCAACTCTAATTGAACAAGCAAGCAGGGCAAAGGTCTGAAGTTCCTGGGTTAATATATGTCCCTTACGGTTTTTAAATTGTCATAGTACAGTAAATCTACATGGACTGTTTCTTTTGCGCTAGACTGACTGAAGAAATGGGTATGCTTTTTGTAGTAGGCAACTTTGCAGTAGACAAAATTGTGGCTTTTTGCTTTACCATGTCCATCCCTAAGCCACAGAATATTTGAATAAACTCAAAATGTTGCTTTTCTGTTGTGCAGAAAGCCAATCACAGTACGCCACCAGCTGGCACTTTATACCTGTATCAGCATGTTGCCGTGGGTCTGTTGCAAAATGGCAAGAAAGGCAAAATTTATCTTTCCAAACCAATTCACGGGGAAGCTCCATGTTCTATGCCTACATGTGTCCTTCCTGTAGGTGTTAATCCATGTGGAGTGAGCACATATTCATGTACACGCGCATAAGTCAGTGTCTGTCTCTGTATGCGTAGAGTGCGTAAGCATGTTCGCAGTGGAGGAAGAAGTGTTCTCACAAGCTGTGCTGCCACTTCATGCTGTCACCATCTGTGTAGGCTCTTTGCCTAAAGCTGGTTGACTTTGAATACACCTAGCAAACTGGTGGGAATTTAAAGCTAAAAGGATGTGACCTTAAGGAGTTGGCAATGACACAGCATGGTAAGTTTTTAGCTTTTGAAGGTTAAAGCATAAGAATTGTCTCAAGAAGGTAACAGATAAATAATGACTCTTTAAGCCAAGGAGAGAAAAAGGCAGTGAAAATGTTCTCCTTCTATTTATGGATAGAGTAAAATTATTCATCAAAGAATTTTGCAAAGATATATTAGGTTTCAGAAGTTATTTTGTTTCTTACAGTCTTATGAAGTAGATAATTAAAAATTTGCCCTGACAGTGTCATTCAGAGCTGCTAATTATTAACTGATTTTCACTTGACAGTAAGATGCCATATATTAGACCTAATTTACATTATCTCTTAGTGTATATGTCAGAAGTAGAAGTGGTCAGTAAACATATACTGATATTTTCCTTTTGTTGCAAAGGAAGGAAATATTCTGTTATCACACTGTCAACACCAGTCTTACCAAGTATTTAATATTTTATACTTTTGTCTTCATTTACAAACATTCACTGATACTCCAAACATCCCAGTGCTGAGTGTTTTCCTTATTTTGAAATTAGGGAAACAGAAGAAAAAGGATTACTTTTGTCTTCAAAATTGAAGTACTGTCTGCCAGTTTTGCAGATTGGCTTTCCAGCCTTTAAAGCTTCCAGAGTTAAGTTTCCAAAAGCCTTATATCCATTTTTTTCCTCAAAAGCATTCATACATTACCCATACTTTATTTCTGCATTGGGAGAATGTATTCTTCTGATTAACTGTGATAAATCTGCTCTTCTCATGTTATTGATTAGGCTAACAGCTTCTGTCTGGCTTTTTCATCATCTTCTTTGCTCAGTTTAACTCAGTTTTGCATCTGATCACTACTGATGCTCCTATGCTCACCCTAGCTGTTTTTTACATCCTGTTGTGTCCTAAATGCTATGGAAATTATAAACTTTCTGGGGCATACACTGTTAGTTGCACATTGCTGCAGTGTGTAGGCAACATATTTAACCAAAATATTTGAGTATTTTTTCATCTTATGGTACCTATTAGTAAAAATAACCCCAAACAACCCCTACTAAAGTTACTTTATAGCCATTGTTCAAATTCAGTCAAAGACATCCCCTAAAGTTATTCCTTAATGATTCAACCATACTCTTCTGTCAGAGTATTGAGGTTTGTTGTTTTTCACTAGAACTCTTTCTTGAAATAGCATGCTTAAAATAGATGTAATGTAACTGTTCGTGAAAAATGTAATTGAGGATAATTTGTATTGAGATAGTGGGGCTGAGAAATTAGAGATTGAAAAGCCCCATTTTTTTTAATCTAGTCTAACTCTGCACTGTTGCTAACTAATGGTATTTGGCTGTCTGTTCTCACTTGAATATTCTGTTTGCCGTAGTAAAAATGTTATGGTCTGCCCAGAGCATCTTGTTAGATTGCCTCTTCTCACTGGATTGGGTTTTTATATATATTTTCTCAAATGCAGTAAAATAAAATATTAAAATGAAAAAATAGCATTAAATAGTACAAGGCAGGAAATTTAAAGAAACATCTAAAAGACAGAACACAAAAGGCAAAATACCAAAGCAAAATAATATTAGAGCCAGGAGTCAAAGAAAACAAGATTATAGTCTGAGATCAATAAAAACAGTAATATAAAGATCACAATGGAATAAGAAAAGTAATAGATTTTGTAATCTTACTAATAGTGAATTAGAAAAGTGGTTTTTATCAGACAGTAATACTTGTGTCCATTTTGATAAAGTATTCCACTGATTTTCTGTAAGGGAGTACTTGATTATGAAGGTAAAATTAGCACTTAGTAATGACAGCAGAGAGAAATGTTCCCTGATAACTGTATAATCTGATGTATCTGGTCAAAAACATCCTGGCAATTTGAAAGGAAAAGCAGGGAAACAGTTTAAAATGACGCTTAGTGAATTCTTCAAGTCAGAAAGACAGTATCAGTTAATTTGAGAAGTTAAATGCAGAACCACACCGTAGTAATACAGTACAGAGGGAATAAAGAATCCTGATGCTTTATGCAATATATTCAAACATATATTGTTTATATAATCCTCACACATGAAGAAGACCATGCTATATTTGCAAACAACCAAGATGTAATGAAACAGAACATGCCAGGCATATTCCTGCTTTTCTATAGCGCTACTCCCTTGCCTTTGCTATAGATTTTTGGAAAAAGCTATTTCATAAAGCTTTCAATACTCTCTCTCACTGATATTTATTTCTCCTATAAAATAACAGAGACCTCCCAGAACTTCTATGTGAGAACTCAGAAAGAGTTCCCTGTCTAAACAAAGAGAGGAATCTCTTGACTCACTCTGTGGTATTATACAACTGTGTGCACACTGTAGATGGTCTACCTATTGAATGCTAACCCCCAGAGCAGGTTGTAATAAGCATTTTGCTAAACAAAATTGTAAATCAAAATGAAATTTAGCCATTTCAAAATAGTTTTCATTCATCTGAATAACAAATTAAATTAAAGCAATTCACAATAAACTGATTGGAAAAAAAGCAACAATGAAGTTAGGTTAAATAATTCAAATCAGAAGGAAATAAATGCTTTTTCAGAATGTTGTTTTCATGTTCTATTTCTCTGAAGGCACCTTCTTGAATATAACTGCAGCCACCTCTTTAAAATCTTTTCTTTTAATCCATATTTTTTACAGCAGTTGAGATTAGGGTATTCATTGTAGTGACAACAATGTCGATGAACTCATTTGGCCTTAATGATTTGATTCTGGCAGCAGCTACTAATTCTGCTTACCACGGTGCCTAATGTTTCATATGAAGGTTAAAGATAGAAGTGGCTCCTGGGATGGCTGACAGGGTGGATTAGTGCTGCTGAACCCTGTAGGAAAAGGTCACTGCTGCAGTACACAAGGGAGGGCTGTCACTGGGGGAGGTGAGGTCACAACTAACCTACAAAAAGAGCTTTGAGCTCGGGTAAATGAGGCATTGGCAGGTATAAGTAGGATTCAGTTATTGTCTCTTGCTTATCTTTGCCTACCAACACTGGCCCTGGCTTCTAATCATCCCTGCCAGGCAGCCATCATGTCGATGGGACTGTCAGCTCTTCTCCTTCCTTCTCCCTGCTCCCAATATTATTTGTTTGTGATCTTTCCAAATAGAACATCTTGAGTAAGCGTGGAACTGCTGGATGAGCAAGGGAAAATAAAAGATCTTTTTCTACTGACAGAGATTTTTAAGCTATGGAAAGCTCCTCTAGGTTTTTAATTTATTTTTAAAGTTGCATACAGTATTCTGCTCTTATCTATAACTCACTGAGAAGTCATGTCAAACTCAATAACTTTTATGTCCCATTTAAATGGGAGTAACTGAAGATCTCGTTATTTCGCATGATTAGTCATTGGGGTGTAGGTTCTCTATAGATTCATAGAACAGTGTAGCATATAGTGAGGGGCCTTAGGAGGCAATTTCTCAGTTGCAGAAGGTAATATTTGCTATGAAATATGATTTTCTAGAAAAATGATGGTTCAGCAGTTCACCCTGAAGTGTCACACCATTTCAAAGACAAATCTTTCACAGTGCTGCACGTTGCGAACTTACTAGACTGTACATTGAAGTCTACATACACAATAAGAACTCAGCAGTGCATGAGAAAGTGGCAGTTTGCAAAATTACACCAGAATTATAAGAAATAAGAGGTAATTGGCAGCTTTTTATTTACATTTAATGGTAGCTGGGTTACCAAGCCTTGTCCATAGCGGGATGAAGGGTACTATCTGAATTTGATGAGCTGATGGTTTAGTCTCACTTAAGATGACTAATTTTTTTCAATACTGTACTATGTTTCTCTATCTGGGATATATTTTTTCTTACACAACTCCATGCTATGTTCTCTCTTCAGTCATTTAGAGGGTTCAAATTTTGGGGTTTTTACTGGCTCTGTATACTCCAGTTATAATGCCATACACTGAAATGTAAAAGTAATTTTCTTGTTAGGAGAGCAATTTCAGATCACAGTAGATGTTTCTTCCCAGTATCAAAAAGTAGACTTTAGTGTGGAGGGTAGCCTGTTAAAAGATACATTACAAACTTCCACTGATTTTAATGAAATTGCAGAGAGAAGGTGTACTCTTGAAAAGGCAATTTAGTGTTTCTACTTGTTTGTCAGCCAGTCTCTCTGCAACAGGCACTTAGGACATGTTACAAAATGCAGAGGAAACCAAATGGCTAGTTTGAAGATCTGTGAGGCAGTGAATTTAGGTTTGGAACGTGAATATTCATCAGATCTCGCTCCCTTAAAATAATCATCAAGCACAACCTTTCCTGGGGAAAAGCTGTCAAGTTTGACGTACTGTATATTCAGAACCTGACTTAGAAACTATTAACTTTGAAATGGAAGGATCTTTTCAAGTAGCATTAAACAGGGCATTTTAGCAGTTTCTCATTAAATTTTCCTCAATATTTGTAAAGTTCATTAATTTCAGAGAAATAAAAAGCAGCAGTGTATAACAGATGAAGGCTTAGTACTCAGGAGTAAACCAACTCCTCCCATTTCAAAATTTAAAAATAAAAAGAGGCTAAGAAATTAATTCACATAATTTAACACGGGAAATGAATCTGTCTCATATGTGGGAGTAATAGATAGAAACAAGGAAGCAATAGACCTTCCTGTTTTCCCTGCTCAAATCCATTATTTGCTATAATTTCAGGCAGACTGTCTCTCAACAGATTTCCCAGCAATAGCTGGGAAAATCAGGCCGTCTGATAGTGTCCTTAACTGCTTAAGTGTCACAGTTTAGACATCTACAGGTGAGAATTTTGATCTCTACCCAAATCCTACATGTCATAAAGAAAAATTGATGTTACATAATATCAAGAAATTTATATTTTGAGTCAAGCAGAAGTAAGTGCTGAAAATCCTCTAAGTTATGGTTTAATAACAAAAGAAATAACCTTTCTTTGAGGGAAAGTCCTAGGAAAATGCCAATCCTAGGGAAAGGGTGTTTAGGGATCATTTATACATTAGAACGTAAAAGGTTGCTTTTTGTTAACTCTAATATAAAAAAAATGCATCTTTGCATTATCCTTATAAATTTCTAATTTCCTTTAAAAGGCTAGCTAGGATCAGATATTTAATTTTGTGCTGCTTTATGAAATATATTTCATTGTTTTTAATGTCACTTTTCAATTTAAAATTTGTCAAGCTAGTTTATAGCTCAGTTTGTTTCATTTTTTCCCCAAAAGATTTTTGTTTTTGTGAGTGTCCCAAGTAAGAGATTTAAAAGAAATTACTTTCAGTAATCAAACTATAAATAAAATAGTGAATATTTCCTTCAGACAACAAATTCTGGTAGAAGTTTCTACACCATAAAAACTAAGCAAAAAAAAAAAAGCCAAAGAATTGTTAGAAAAGCCTAAACTGAACTACTTGATAAGACAAGAGAATAATAAACAGAGTATCAAACATCAGTATATGTCAGTTTTTGGTTTGTTTTTGGTTTTTTTTTAAACAAATAAGTATTTTGACTTCTACTGACAGACTATTTTGATAGTGGAAAGGAAGAAAGATATAATGAGATGGACTCACATTCTCTCACCATCTACAAGAGAAGCCTTAATGGCTTGTTTATTTTATGCCCAAGTGTAAGCCATCACATTTGACAGATTTGAGTATGACCAGAGGCCTGAACCAGCAGCTTGTCATGTTCAACTCTGCTAAATGCTTTTAATAGCAATGTTACAGCAAAAAAAGTGGAGGCTGTCAGCCTCGGGAGACTCATGGACTTTGCTGTATTACAGACAGACCATTCCTGACTCATAGACATCTTCTAATGAGAGGAGGGAGAAGTCAAAGTTGCAATTTTTCAAAGAAAAGCTTGAATAAGTGAATGAAAATCCATTGGAGTCTTCCTGTTTGTCATAAGAAGGAATCCTTCTTTTTCTGTAATTATCTGTAACAGATTCTCTTTTCTCTGTATGGGAGCAGCCTCCAAGAGCTGGTCAAGTCAGGGACAAGTCAGTTTGCAGACAACTGTAGCTGGCTTCCAACTTGAACTTTGGTTTTGGACTCCTGTTTTTACTCTTCACCAGCATTAATTACAGTGACATTTTGGCTCAATGCCTAGATTTCTGGAGAATTAATACAAGCAAAAAACTAGTGTGTGCTTAATGCAGTAAATGTATCCATTTCCTCAGCAGGGAAATAGAAGTAATACCAAGGGAGGGGAAGACCACACGCAGTTCTTCACAGCTGAACATAGAGTATCCTATGGCCACTTTTCTTTGAAACAGTGTGTATATTTTCTTTGTAATAACCAGTTTTAATGTGGTTATTAATAGTGAATCATTAACTCATGTAACCATCACATTTATATTTACGTATCTCACAATCAGAACATTAGAATGGTGTTACTTGAATACAATATGAAGCAGAAATGAATTTCTGTTAGCTGCAAGGCAATGTTAGAGGTGTCAATTCAAAATCAGAGATTCGAATGAAGGATAAGAGAGCAAGCATCCTTATTATTGCAGTGAGTTAGCAAAAAATAAAGCAAGGTAAGAGGTCCTCGGACTGTTCTGTCTGGTATTCTCCTCTGGAAAAAGCCACAAAAGGTAGCAAGGCAAATGAAGAATTCCCTCTATGATACTGCTGCTCCTTTGCCTTTGGAAATATAGTCAAGAAAAGGGAGTGGTGTTTTTTGCAGAAGTTTCTTCCGTGCTGTTCCAAAGGAAAATGGTAGTCTTCATTAGTTTCTTTGCAACTTAATACTGACATAAAAGGTTGCTTCTTTCATACTTGGTCCTCTGCCCTTTAATTTCTGCTGCTTCTGATAATTTTTTACAGTCCATTAGAGAGCAAAGATTATTTGAATTTTAGGTTAAGGGAGAGGGAACAGGGCAATTTCAGGTAAAAAGTAAGTGCAAAAAATACTTGAATAAAGACAATATACTTTCTCTGCTAGAATTGCAGATGAGGATTTTTACTGCAAGCCCTGTGCTGCTGTCTGTAGTGCCCTTTGTCTGGCGGTATGTGTCTAGGGTAGTGACAATGCAACAATTCAGTTCTCCAAACTCTCTTCTCCCTGATAATGTCTAGAGCTCTGACCTTTGTTGGTGGCATCTGCCCTTTTTTTCATGCAGGATTTGTGCTTGGTGTCCCTCTCCACTGCAATCCATCATATTTCCACAATCTTTTGCTGTCCAGTTTTTTTATTGCCCTTCTTGCAATCTAATGCTTTCTGCAACATTGCAGATGAGAATTTTAATTCTCAGTTCTCCTAGCAGGTAGTAAAGAGAATTCTAGCCCCTTCTCTTCTCTTTCTAGCTGAACTACAGACTTAATGCCTATCCATTATGGTGGGGTTTTTTCTCTTTTTCATGTAGAAAAACTGAATTGAAAGAAGTGTGGATGCATTCTTTCTTTTTTTTTTCTAGATAGTTTTAGATTCACTTCCTCACTTCTATAGCTCATCTGGGGTTGGGGGTTTCTGAGTGGTAAAAATAAATATTGATAAATAGCAAGCTTACTTTCTATACTACTAAAGTTAATTAAAAATTCACACAGTTTCAAGGATAAGTTGCACTTAAAATGTGTCTTCCTTGCAAGCCCAATGCAATCATCATTTTCAAAAGATGTTTAAACTCGCTCTAAGATGAGATGCTCTATGCAGCAAAGTGAACTGCCTGGGAAGATCCTGCCCCTGGTGCCCAGCAGGTAACTGTGTCTCCAGAAGGATGCAGTGGGACTAACACCTATGCCTTAGCAGATGGATAAGGCACGTCGAGTGCCGAAGTCTCCTTTCTCCCCTACTTTCTGTGTGCTGCTGCCATTCCTCAAGCACATTTGCATTGTGGGCTGGGGAGGACCAACCAGAGGGCTTTCACTGTCATTCACCATTTATTCTTTGATCCTAGCATAAAATTCTTGGTGTTGACCTCAGTGTGCTTCTCAGTCACCCAGAATCCATGGCAAATGGCCAGAACTAAATTCCTTAAACTTTTGATAGATTCTGATATATTAGGGGAGTAAATCCGCTCAGGGAGTTATTTATTTTCCTGCAGAGAGACCAGGCATTGTTTTTCTCCTCCTGAACATGCTCACAGGCTGAAATGGGTCTGTTTTTTAAAAGCTGCCATCCACATGACACTGACAAGCTGTATCAAGAGTGTCTTGGATCCATGAGCACCATTTTTCTCTTTCTGTCAGTCTGGCTACAGTAGTAGTTTCAGTACTTTCATCCACTGGAAAGAGAGAACTCATAGTGAGATACATTAGTGCTGCCACATTTTCAGCTGATGGGGTGCTTTTAATGCTCTGAAATTTGAGCTAAAAACAGCCAAGGGAACTATTCTGTTACCCAGCAGACAGACTACAACTTTCGAAAGTCTGTATGTTTTTCTTGTTTTGAAGAAAACTGTTTATAAAATAGAAGGTACCAATGCCTCCAGGAAACATCCATCACTGGACTAGGAAGAATACCAAAAAGTTTAAGATGCATAAAAATTAGGGGGTTTTTTTGTGTATCTTTACAGATTTGATCAAAATATGTCTTTCTTTTTAATAGGAATCTCTCATATTTTGGCTGTGGTTTTACATTAAATTATGAGTGAAATTTTTTTTTAGTTTGTCACAAGAGAAATTTGAATTTGTTGTATTTAAGAAAAAAGAAATTATCTTTTAAAATTTTGTTTCCATTTTATGTTAGATTTTATTATTTTATTAAATATACTTTTTTATATGACTAGCATATAGTATAATATTTCATTGAAGATGCTTCAATTTAGAAAAAGGCAGTTTTGTTCAGTATTAAGTAAAGTTTTCCACAATGATTTGAAACATCAAATAAATTAATTTGAAACATCTGAAAATTAAGATACAAAAAGAAAATGTGTAGAGTCCTATTACAACTGTTTTCTCAGTGCAGGAAAGTTATTTCTGTTTTTAATGACAATATAAGTATAGATTGACTGAAATTTAAAATTTAGTTCCTAAGTTATTCCAGTTTTTGAGCAAATCATTATTTTTTCATATTGCAAGATATTTCATTTTCTATTTAAAAAAATATTGTCAATTATATTTTATTAGAAAATTTCCAGCTAGCTTTATATTCGCATAGCTCTGTCATAGTTTGCCCTGTCATAGTTCAGAAACCTGAGCAATTTATCTTGCCTACAACTTACTCCTACAACACCTCTTCTCCAGCCTTTTAAAAGTTGTGTAAGAATTAGGTTAAAACCTCAAGTAATAGTTCTGTAAATGAGCTCCTACCATGACTGGCAAGATTATAAACACATGGAACAGTGACTTTTTAAGAGAATTTGGGACCAACAAAGATCGAGTTCCACTGGCATATGGAATAACAAATATGTTTGAAAATTTCTGGCATCAGTGACAGTTGGGATCTCTGAGCATAGTTAAATTACCATTACTATCAATGATTGCTGTTAATGACCATATGAAAAGCAGCAATGGAACATAAGGTGCAAATGAATAGCAGTTAGATTGGCTGCAAAAGCCTGGCACAGGTTAGGATTAAAGATAACATTATACCCTTCAAACAGACCCTTGAAACAGAATTTACAACGTCGATAATCTAAACATCAAGTTATGCTCTTGTAATTTCCTGCTCTGTTCATGATCTCAGTTGTATGTTGAACATTTAAGGAGTTATAAAAAATAGCACATATCAAATAAATGCTTGGATAGTCTCTGCAAATAACTTGGTTCTGAAATCCACGTTTTCTAAACTCAGCAACCTGACCTTTATAGGTGAAAAGGCTAGAAGGAATTAAAAATCATAAAATCTCCAAATCTCGAGCTTGAATAAAAATGTTCCATGAACCTATTTATTAAAAAGAGAATAAAACTGCATTAAACTTTTTTTTGCTTTCTTTTAAGCAGTCTGATTTTATTTACAGAGTCTTGAATGTCTGATATATTTAATTCATATTGCACATTTCCTCTCAGAGATACTTCTGCTTTACCCCTGTCTTTAAATGGCTGTGTATTTTCTTGAGAGTTATGAAATATGATTTTTTGAGCTTTATGTTTTCTGCAAAGTTTTATTAAAATCAGCCATCAGTGTTACACAGGCAGTGGTTATGAGACTCTGAAGGCCAGATGCATCAAGAGGATGAGTATTGAAACCTTTAGTCCTTGCTAAATGATGTTAAAATTCGGGTCACATACAGGCAGGACCAAGTCCCTTCCTACTTTCTGCTAAAACAGAAAAGACCTGGGTCTTTACTCAGCAAAATCTGTGAAAGAGGGAAGATGTGTGAGAGACAAACCTGGCAAACAAAACAAGAGAAGAAACAGCTTTGTGTTCTGCTTAACTTGTCCTTTGCCAGAGAGGTGGTTGTTGTGTTGGTGACTACAAGCAATCCTATTAAGCTTCAGGTAAAAGGCTTACCTTGTTATCTGAAAATACACCTGGGATGCTCCTCTTGCTCCTTGGAAGGCAGTGCAAGGCTGCCAGCCCTGGGACCATGTTTGCCATGTTGTGGTAAGGTTATCATGGAGTGCTGCACAGGGAGACAAGGATAGGAGTTGTCCCATCCTATGTTGTTACTTTCAACCTACAATTGTAAAAGATGATTTTAAAAAAAAGCCTAGTAAAATTAGAAAATAAATATAATCATTTTGGTTTAGTCTGTGCCTACCACATTTTTCCATCTTAAGCAAATGACAATATAGGGTAACAAATATCACTCATGAGGCAAAACCAGCTCCAAACCTTGCTTTACCACAACAGCAAAGCTGTATAAAACTGCTGGATTTAAATCTTTCTATGTCATGGAGGTTTATAGAATGAGTACCATGAGCAGAATGAAGAGAGACTTACTTATCATTCTGCTAACAGTCATGTACACTGTTTTTTTCAGATAGAGTTTAATCAGTTGCAAGTAGGAAAAATAAATCCCTGCTTCTGCACATAAGTAAAAATGGGACAGGTAGTGCTGGCAACAAATATTCTTAAGCATGAGAGACAGTACACAACAGAGGAGGTTACCAGTAAATCAGGATTTTGACATTAGGCAAATAATTACTGGGAATAGTTCTCCTCTGAAAACTTATCAGGAGGATCTATTTGGTTTCTTAATGTATTGTAGAGACAAAGTTGAGTAAAGAGATTTGATATTTCAATACCTCCCTCCCAGCTGAAGCTCTTGACTGACAGTTTGCAAAGGTGAATGGTGAATTCTGCTTATCTCGGGGTGTTTGTGGTGCTGGTTTCAATATTATTTTCCTTCAAATACAAATGTGGATACCAGGACATATTTCTTTATACTTGTGAGATCTTCTTTCTCTTTTCACTTTTGGGGATGTGAATTGGCCATATGCAAAGTGAAGAATTACATTTTTACTTTTTAAAATGATGAGGTAACAAGGCATTATGGACATATAAGACTTTATATTGCTTTTTATCTTCTGAAGAACTGCATAGGCAGTTCGTATTTGGTCCATTCAACTGATTTTAATTAACTTGTCTGAGTCTGCATTTGAAAAATTTAAATATCTCTTGGATCCTGTGTGTAGAAAATTTAACAAACAGCAGCAGGAAGATAATTCCACCAACAGATTTTCTCCCTTGGCTTGTTATGATACTGTCAGCAGCTCTTGATGGAATTACTTCCTTACATCTTGCTTTAGCCCATGGACTGCTTAAAATATAATTAAATATAGAAGCTGTGTGTCTGCTTCATATAAAAAACCCCCAGACCTTTACAGAAATAAAATATCTTCCTTTTTGGATATTTATAGTTTTATTCAAATAACACTTGCCTGAATTCCATTTTGCAAAATCTCTTCTGATTGTTGATACATTCGGTTATGAATTTAGAGCTAGTTAATGACTTTCTGCTGTCCCTATCATGTTAGATTGTAAGTGTTGTATTCAGAAATAAGTGGAAACCAGAAGGGGTTCTTATTCAGATCCTGAGGTGTGGGTATGTAGTTTTATAAGGTATGTATAATTATCTCAAGGAATGTAAATCTTCCATCAATTCAATTTTTTGTCCCTGCAGGCACTAGAACTAAATTATTTCTTAAAGCTTGGAAGAATATGGAAATTCATTGACCTGCAAAAATGCATTTTGCTCTAATTGTGCTCTTGGGCTAGCAGTAATTTCTGTAGTAGGATATAATTTTCTAATTGATCATCTTATTAAAAAATTTCCAACGTGAAATAAAAAATCCTTGCAAAGTGATACTGCATGAAAGCAGATGCATGAATGCATTTCTGTTCTTTTTAATTGTAAACAATTTTCCTTAGAATATGCAGAATGCGTCCATTTTGAAATGTACATGATTTTCTATCACGATTTTCTATCTGTGACTTCAAAGTAATTCAGGATTAATGCTTTAGAGGTTGCCTTGTTTGGGTATGAGAGATAATGCATTACACTTGAGTAAAAACTGGTAAAATATGAGTATGAGAAAACTGGCTATGTTTTCATTTAGCTATGAGCACAGAATAACTATAATGAAGTTTATAGCTCCTGCAAGTTTCTGGTTTGATTCAGGACCTGGACTTTGACTCTCACAGTCCATGGAATGAAGCAAAGTATTGATTTTATGAACTCTGTGCCATCTTGAATCTGCCTGTGAAGGGTCAGTGTAGCTGTTTCATGAATAATGAGCAGCTGAGATCACAGTAGAAGATTTAAAAGGGATTAATTTATGTGGAATTGAACTTTGAAGGAGAAACTTTGCCAGCTGATATATTGGCACATTAGTGAGGAGTTGCTTTAAGTAAAACTGTCCAATTATTTTCTCATCTTTTCATCTTAATAAGCTGAGATCATTTCAGCTCTCAAAAGTCAATTAGAGGAGTAACTATAAAGTCTTTATATTAGACTGAATCCTGCCTTACTCTCCTGAGACATGACCTGAAATATGGGTGTCAGAGAGGAGAGTTCATGAGCAGCCTGGGATGCATGTTAATATTCACTTTACTGGTGTACTGTAGAGAAGCAATGTCCACCTCCATGGAGTGTGTTGTGGAGGCTGATTTTGCAGTGTGTTCCCTTTTTTATGGATTTTACATGTGTAGAACTAGCTTAAGCACTGACTGGTGATCCAGGAGTTCTATCTTCCATTTGCAGGGTTTAACTTGTATGAATACAGTAAGTAAAGGTGTACAAAGTTCAAGCTTTCGTTCAAGCTTTCTACTGTGGGCATATACTTTACTTTGCTGTTTTCTCTCCAGTCTTTCCTGATTATTCTTTGGATGTACCTGCCTTTGTCTGTTAACTACCTAGGTGATTAAATGCCAGCATTTGATTTCCTCACTCCCATTTAATGTAAACGCCTTGCCCATCACTGACACAGATTGCATTATACCCCAGGTAACCATTCACCTCACAGGTGGCTAAATTTAGGGATTTTGTTGTTTTAGTGCACTGTTGGCTCATTTAAATAAGTATCCAGTGTAACTGAGAGTGTCCCAGTCCTAGCCACTGCAGTAGACTAAAGTACTTACATTTTTTTTGGAAAACATGGAAGGAGATTATATTAATCAAAGAAATTCCTGGTGTGTCTCGTACCTCTACTGTTTCTATGAAAAATTGTTTAGCAACATACAGGGCTCTAAGAGAGAGACATGGAGACCTGCATCATCTGTGAATTCATCAACATAAAACAAACAACTGTGTGCAGCCAGAGAAAAGGATAACACTTTACAGCTCACTGTTGATCTGCTTTTAGTACAGATTTGTAGATCCTCAAACACACATTCAGAAGTCAAGTTGCTGTTTAGCCCTGAATGTTATTCTTTTTTTCATGATCTCAGTTGTCTCATTTGTCCTCTAAAACCATTCCACCCAGCAGCAGAAACACACTTGGGCAGTGCCTTACATGTACCTACTATGGCAATGAATGATTTAGAGGTGTTTAAAAGGTTTTTCAAAATTTGAAAGCTCAAACTTGATATAAAGTGTCAATAAAGGTTGTTTTGCTAAATGTGTTCAGATTCCCTGAATCCCAAATCCATACACAAGTCCTTGGAGATGTGTAAGTCCCACTGTTCCACTGGAATTAGCAAGAATGTGAATAAGGATTTACCATTCCTAAGCAAGACACACAGGGATGTTTGTCTACTGCTGTGGTCTAAAGCCCTTCATGTGCAATACAAAGCACGTGACAAATAAAGTACTATTTTCATTCAGTTATAAACCTTCCTAGATACAGCAGTTATCCTGATTAAATGAATACTTTCAGAGGAAAGGTTTTGGGTTTTTTTCTGTTTTGAAAGCAGTAGATCCTGCTTCTGCTTACAAAAATGGGTAATGAACTAAAGAAAAAAATGCCATCAACTCGTCAAATTATGCCGGGGGCTAGATGCATTGAAAGAACCATAATTCTCCAAAATCCTTGATTGGAGTCTTGCTGCCTTTATATGTCTGATGATCTGCTTGTGAAAAGCTTTTTCATTTACATACTTCGGCTGGAGGTGTGCTCAAAAATTAATGAAGCGTGCCAATGTTGAAACAAATTCAAAGAATTGGCCCAGCTTATCAGTATGGTGGACTTTAGGGAGCTGGTAAGTTTAAGGGCTTGTAGGAAAATGCTGGAAATAGAAACAGGAAGGGTGGAAGGAGCAATGATTGTGGTTGGGTGCTCTGCCATGTCTTGTCTGCAATTAGACCACTTTAAGTTTCTGAAAAAAATACTTTGAAAGGAGAATATTTTAGGTGTCCATGGAGCTAATACATATTGTCAATACCACTTCCTCTTGTCACGTACCTTCAGAATTCATCGCTTTCCTGAAGCAGTGCATTTTGTATTTTCAGTCATCATGCAAAAGTCTAGACAAATGTGTTGCATATTTTCTGCAGGTCCTTATTATGTAGGCTACAGTCAAATTGCAATTTTGCCCAAGAGTTCTATTGCTTACCCACCTGCTGTGTGAAATAATGTCTTATTTAGTATAAAATATTCCTTGTTTGGTTCATAGATGTGAGTGTGTGAACTCAGAAAAAAACCCAAATACTTGCAGAAAGCAAACAAAAAAGTTTCATGAGCACAGCTGAATGCAACTTATCTTTCTGTTTGAGGGAACAGTTGTTGGAATGTGTTTATAATCTTTGTTCAGCTCTATATACTGATGTTAAGTACTGGGTATTTTGACTTCAGACACCTTGCTATTTCCAGAACAACTGTGTTGTACGGAGGTCAATGAGAGGATTATTGTGAGGAGATCTTTTCAGTACAAGCACACACTAATGAAAGCGAGACAAAGAGTGACACTGGAAACTAACCAATTGTGTACATAGCAAGCTCTGCATTTCTCAACTTTATGGAATATGATCAAGGAGTCAAAGCTTTGCTTGAAGCATTTGGAGCAATTTGTGGAGCTCTGGGATGTGTACAATATTCATAGCCACCATCCCAATTATGGACAGTGTGGAAGTCTTCTCTATCAGAAGTATTATTACTGGACAAAGTCAGAGAGCATGAGGTGTGTTTCTGGGTGAAGGCTGTAACACAGTGACCATCAGTCTAACCAGGGTATGGGAGAGAAACCATCCTTTGATACCTATCACATGGTTGGGCACACTTGTTCTAGCTCCCAAGACAGAGGGAGAAGTTGCTGTACAGCTTCCCTGATCAGATTCAGTCCTGTGTATGACTAAAGCGAGAGAAGAATCAGAACTACAAAGATAAAGCGGAGTGTTACTCATGTTGTATGAACCTTCACGAGGTTGTAAAACATTCAGAAGTAACAAAATGGTGGCCTTGGTAACCTTACATCAGATTTCTTATGCACATATAGTTTCGGACACTCATCTTTGGACAATCATGGCTGCTCAACAACATTCCCGATCTCTAGATTCTTTATTTTATATAATGTGCGGATTGAGAGTACCCAGTTTTAAAGCAGTTAATTTGGCATTTTTCGTATTCTTTGTTATTTATGATACTAATAGCCACTCATTTTATTTATCATCTGCCATTTGAAATTTTTTGCATTTAAGATGCTTTCTAGTTTATTGTCTAAACATCCACAGAGTCTTTTTTTTCAAACTCATTTATGCATATATTGTGTCCATTTTAGACATGCAATTTGGGTTGATGGTAACCTGAATTTTAAGATATCACTGCAGCTAACTGTAGATTCAAAGCACACATTTCCATGAATTATCTTTACAAGTCAAATGCTAAGCTCTAAAGGAAACTAGAAGCTCTTTACTGGTGTCTAACTTACTAAAAATGTTAAAGCAGTCACCTAATATCTTGCAGATTGCAGGAAGTTTCGTACACCAGGGGCTTCAGTCATGCTTCATGTAGATTGTTAGAGAACTTTCAACTTCTTTGAAAAGTGACAGAAGGCATCTTGCTTTAATGCAAAATTCAGATTCATCCATAAAGCTGATCTCTTACAAGTACTAAATTAATGAAACATTTCTAGAGAAAAAATACTAAATGGTTGTGTTATCAAAACCTGTGGTGTTACATATATTCACAGTGAGAGTAGTGGCTACTGGACTCTTTATTTGTTCCCTGCTGATTTGAACCTAGACACAGCAGAACGAGATGAGCTGCTGAAAAGAAATCTCAGTTAGGCATATGCAAGCAGTGATTTTGAAGAGAATTATGAATTATCCAGATTTAAGACAATTTCTCTTAGAAATAGCAGAATGCCTATCTTTAATGTGCAGATTATGTCTTGCTAAATCTCAAGATTCTTCTCTAGATCCTCTTGGGATTCAGAAGTTTCTCAAGGAAAAGGTGTCCAGAACTTGTCAAAACAAGGCACTTTCTCTTAGCCTCAGTGTCCCAGAAAGCTGAACAGCATTTGCTGACATTTTCTTTTAAAGAAATCAATCAGGAGGCTGACACCAGAAAGAAAAAAGAAAAAAAAGAAAAAAGAAAAAAAAAAGAAAAAAAAAAAAAGAAAAGCAGATTTTGCTAAAGCTATAAGTAACTAAAATGTGGTTTTTAAAAGCAAAGTGGTGTCAGGCATTAATAGGCAAAAGTACTAACCAAACCTGTCCTAGACTCTGTAGAATGTGTGAAAAATAGAAAAGTAAATGATAGATAAAATGAAAATGAAAGATGAATCTTAGCCAGTATATTAAAAGCCTATATTAAGTCCCTTAGATACAGTTTGACAATGAATATTGTTTTGTTGAGAGGTAGGAGGAATAAGAACTAAAATTATAGTTTGCTGCAGACTCCCCAGAATGGGTTTTCAATCTCAAAGTGATGCACCTTTAATTTTACCAGATATTTTTGTCATGTATTTGCCAGTTTAAAGAACAAATTAATATGAATCATCAAGATTTTTTTCCAAATTCTAAGTAAGGCATCTTCATTATCAAAAAAATATACATTTACTTGTCTGATGCTGCGTAGACTTGAGAAAGAGGTCTGGAAATGCAGAAACAGTGAGTACTGAAAGATAAAAAAATTTAGCTGCATAAGCAAGTCAAACAACTCTGGACAATGCACTAAAATAAGTACAAACAACAATTTTCATTGCCAAAGGGTGGCTGATATGGTCTGTTCTGTTGGAGTTTTCAATTTTTACTATGTCTTTTCAAAAGACTGCTACAAAGCATTGATTCGAGTTGGAATCAGTTTGTCTAACAGTCCTTGGAAATAGGCCAGAAGGAAAGAGGGTTTGGATATTTCTGTTTCTTACAGCCAGAACGAATATTAGCAAAAATTTTGGTGTATGAAAGCCCCCAAATTTAGAAAACTGCTTGAGAATTTATCATAGGAGAAAAAAAAAATCCAGATAAATATAATAATGACTCTGAAAGGTCAGAAGTGGAGGTGTCAAAATAATCTTCTCTATATCTTACAAGATGGCCATGAGTATTCCCAGAACCCACTAATAATCCACTGATGAGTGGATTGAATGAGGTGTGATGAATGTGATGTTCCAGAGAAGCCATGATAGAAAGGAAACATGATCATAGTGGTTTTTGCTGCAAAACTTCAGCTGTAGAGAATATAGTTATATTTTATGAATCAGCTGAACTATTTCAGAATTTAGAAAATGTGAATCTTCTTACAGAGAAACAGGAGCACAAGATAAAGTATTAAAAATTAAAATAGAATAGAATAACAAACATGTATGGAGAAACAGGATGAAATGTTGATCTTGGTCCCCAGGATCCGAAAACTGATGGTCACATATTGGTTGACATGAATGTCATACATTAAAAGGTCATATTGTTTCTGAAAGTACCTCATTTTCAATCTGGCTTATGATTTTTTTTCTTTTTTAAAATGTATCTTTTAATGATACAATATTATCTTTTCTAAAATGTAATCATATTTAATATTATTATGTTTTTATCCATCTCTAGTATTCTCAGTCTTAACACTATTCTAAAGGTAAATTCTCATGTAGTACACTTTTTAGCATCAATGAAATTATGTATCACATTAGACTGAAAAATACAGAAAGCATAAATGACTAGTGCTTCAAAGATGGTTCTTAGGTGAATGTGGACAGCCTATAGTGTATGATATTACAATTTCATTATTAAATCACTTGTGTGTTTATTACCTGTAAATGTAGCAGAAGACATATTTATTTCTAGTCATCGTACTCAATGGTGGAAAGTGCAGCACTATAATAAACTCTTGCCCTCTGAAATATGTTTATCTTGTCACTGAGCTGGCTTACTAATGTGATTTTCTACCTTTTGCTAAAGGAAGGTAATGCTTGCTTCAGTTGCTATGATACAGTACTAGTGCACTGAACCTTCTGGTGCATCAGCATGTATTCTGTACCATGCAGTTCACTGTCACTGCTGCTATCTCCCAAAACCCCAAATGTAAAATAAGGATTCAAGATATTTTCCTTGTTTGCTCTGAATGACTAGTAGTAATAGTACCAAGCTTTAATTTGACTGTGGGTTTGGATTTTTGATGTTTTTTTTTTTTTTTTCAAAAAAGCAGCTCATGATGTAGGCTACAGCAAAGCAAGGATACTTTGCATTCTATTGTGTTTTGCACTTTAATAGCATGTATAAACACCTATCTTTGTCTTTCTAGACGTTATATATCTAGAAGAGGCTTTATCAACCCTCTCTAGGAGAGGAAGACATAAAGAAGAACCTTCAGAGGACAGTTTGTCTCACAAACCTGAGGCATTTAAAGTCAGGATGAATTACCTCCTAGAGGAGCCTGCTTCTTACACTGGTTAGAGAGGACATCTAGATAGCTTGAGATACCTAACTTTTATATGGTTAAAACTATAGGAGATGAATCCCACTGCAAGTGATAAGGTGATTTTTTTTTCAGACTTTTGGACTGACAATAATCCAAAAAGAGTTTAACAGGTGGAGATGTAGCAAAACTGGGAGTATAATGCTGTATGTGGCAATAAGGTAAAATCAAAATGTAATGCCATAGAGGAGCAATTCTGTAGGGAAAGGTCTGAGTAACACAGATTAACCTCCCTTCCGCAAAAGCAAGGCTTTTGTGAAAGTTTGTAATGCCATTTCCGTAAGAGTAGCCTTTCTCTTATTTGCATCTTCTGCCTCAATCTCCCAAAGCAGAAGACTTGACAGTCTGAGTTTCTTGAGGAATGTCTAATGTGTTCTGTCAACTCCAGTGACTGTATTCTCATGGGTTCCTATTTTGATGACATTGCACCCACTAGACATAGACTGAAGACAAGAAAATAAAACTTTTGGAAATACTGGCTGCCTTCTGACTGTTAGTCTGCAGAAGAGATACTCCTTTTATCTTTTTGTAGCCTGGAAATTCATCAGGTGTTTTCCAACCTATTAATAATAATTTGGCTAGCAATACCAGGTAGGTTTAATAGATTTTCCTGCCAGTGTACTGAATGTGATTGCAATGAAGCATGAAACAACCTGTTTTAATGACTTGCACTTAGACCTGATGTTAATTTTTTTAAAGACACCTACATTGTTCCTTGATTGAACAGGCAGCTACTTGACTGTGAGAGAATCATTAATTTAAAAGTCTGAAAAATAATATTCATTGTGCATTAGGAAATATTACTGAAAACTTTCTGGTAAATCTCTTGAATAATAAGTAATCGCATCTATTGATTTTGAGATGCTTTCTGCCTATTGACACACAGTATGTAAAGTAGATGTACTCCTTTCTCTGCAGCTGGGATGACAGCAGCTCAGTTAGTAGTGGCCTCAGTGACACTCTTGACAACCTCAGCACAGATGATTTGAATACGACTTCATCTGTCAGCTCTTATTCCAATATAACAGCCTCTTCAAGGAAGAACACTCATGCCCAGGTAAGTAGCTTTTCGTTGCCATTTGTTGCAACACCCCACAAGCATGCAGGATAACAAAGGAAAAAAGTTTATTATTGATGCCTTTGATGCATTTGTTTAGTATCCATGCCTTTGAAACAAATTAAATATGCATATTTTATAAAGGCCTCTATTACACTTGCATGCCAGAAGCCCATGGATCCCACTGACCCCACCTTGAGCTGGGGGCTGACATCTCAAATTCCCTGCTCTCAGGACACACACTGCTGCTGAAGGTGTTGGCTGGCGAGACTCTGCTCTGCCTACCCTGGGGAGCCTCCACTGATACCAGCCTTAGGAATTGCCCAGCTCCTGCTGTACCCTAACACAAAGAACCCACAGCATGACTGGATCAGTGATGGGTCGATTTCTACTCACTTCAACCCATTTGGAGTATCTCTTTCAACAGATAACACAATTTAAAATAATATATGTTTTTGTCTTTTATGAGCTGTAAGGGAAGAAATATATAGGCTGTCCTGTCCTCCCAGAGGAGCCCACAGAAGGTAGAGCTTCTCTTCTCCCCAGCACGGTCCAGGAATGAAAGTGTCAATGCAAGCTGACAATGCATAGTATCAAAATAGAGTTCTGAGTAGCATACAGCCACAAACTATACACGTAATACATGTGTGTGCATGTGTGTATGTGTGTATATATGTAAAGATCTTGTGCCAGGTATCTACATTTTTGCAGCTCCCCTCAAAATTGCAAGTAACGAAAAAGACAATACAGGATGCTAGCAGGACTTGGTGTCCCCCCCCCAAAAAAAACCAAACAAACAACAGTAAAGTTTGTCCCAGCACAAAAGTATTCTTTGCCATGTCATCTCCTGTTTACAGGAAGGGAACTTCAGGGCTGAACACTCAGCACAGGAGAAGAGTGGTAACCTCTGGTGATTTGATGTCAAATATTTAGGACACAAGACTGACACTTCTGATTCTGTTTAGTCTCCTGCAGGCAGCCAGTGTCTGCAATTCAGAGATCTGTTTTGTAGATATACATTGCAGCAGACTTCGTGAGCAGGAGAAAAATACATATTTGTCATTCCCCCCAGACAATAAGGAAATATAGTTACTTTTGAAATGAAAATTACTTTAATTTCCAGCAGGACAGGTATCAGACCAATGTTGTAGTCTTGCAAAGATATTCACAGAAATGTCAGCATTCTTCAGGCCTTTCCCACCCATCAAAGTCTTCCACGGTTACTAACTGGAGATCAGATTCTTCCCTTTCACATCAACACTGATGGGTGGGTAGTTCTGGCTTACTTGTTCCAATTCATCACCATGAGGATTGGAAAATCTCAGGCTGACTATTTAACTCCTTGTAGGTTTTTTTTGAGTGATCTCATGTTCTAGCTGCTCTATAAGCCTCTGTTCTATTTGTAGGTTGTTCAGTGATAGACAGAGATGCCACACATGTTCAAATTTTAATTTCTTTCCAGAGTTGCTTTATGTTATGAAGACTAGGAACAGACTTTTGTCAGGTATGCCTTTACAAGGCAGATTAACCAGAACTCACTGTTCTCCATGTTAGCTGGCAATCTCAGTCAGAAGCTGAGATGAACAGAATACAAATTTTGCCAGGTATTTTCCAAGTGTAAGACGTACTCATGCAATGCAGAGATCTCTTTCTTGGTTTTTTTAAGTGATTGGAACAGTGAGAGCTGGATATGGCCTGAGGCAGTAACTGCATATTTTGTTGCTGTGTTTTTATTAAAAGAGGATTAGTCACCATAAGAGAGGTGAAGAGAGGCTTTTAGAAAGTTTCTCATCTTTTGGAAATTATGAAGTTTGCTTTAAAGATGTATAATTATGTGTTTACAGCCATTTGCCAGAAAAGTTCTGGGAGCAGGTTGTTAAGACCATCTAAATATTAAGACCATCTAATTACATGTTACACATATTGTAACAATAACTATAATGAAAACTCTGTTCTGAAGACCATGCAATATTTTTTATAAATCGTTGTTTGGGCTTTTTTTCCCATTAATCCTTACCCAAAGTCTGTGATAGCTTCTCCAAAGCACATATGAAATTATGGAAATGCAGAAAGCTTTCGCATTTTCCACACCTCAAATGACAAATATGTAAACAGGAACTGATTAATCTGTTGGTCATCTAATCTGTATTAATCCTACTTATGACAACAGTGCCTAGGAAAAAGCCACAGAGGGGTCTCTGTGGTGAAGGAGTTGTGACAGCAGAGAATTATAAATAGTCCATTCCCGAATGTGATCCACTTTGCAGCCCCTCTTAGGTTGCTGATACCTGAGAGCAGCACCATGTTTTTGCTGTTAAAGAGAGGCAGAGACAAGCAGTACTGGTGAGATGGTAATGTGCAAATAAAGCTTGAGGCTGAAGTCAGGAGTCTGCAGGAAAACATAGGAGGAAGTCACCCCGAACAGCCTGTCAGCACAGAGAATGCCAGTCTTGTCAAACATAGAGGGTAGGGTCAGTCTCCATCGTTTCTGTTTAAACCACTTTCACACCTTCTGCCTTGTCTGTTTTGTTGGGCTGCTCCTTGCAGCACTCCCTTCATTATCAGCATACCTCAAGGAAAGCAGATGTCACAGGAGCCTTAGGTCCTCAACTGGTGCACCTTCCACACGGGTCTGAGTTTCAGAGTAAGCGTGAGCCCAGATGGTTGCCTTCACACTGCTGATGGGTAGCACTCACATAAGACTCTCTGCTGCTCTGCTGGCTGATATGACTAGAGTGAGTCTCTTGTTGGAAACAATTCATTTCTCGGGAGATAGACCAGTAGAATAGTCATCAGCTGTAGCTGATGATGTTATCCTTGCTCATTGGTGGCACAACATACTCTGTGCTGTTAGAGAAATATTCCTAATTCAGTCAGTGGAAGGTTTGGGTAGGAAAAGGCAGGAAACCAGACTGAGGTGATTTTAGTAGTGTATTTAGGAATTCCCTCACCCAAGCTTTTAGTAAAACCTCTCAGCACAGTGATTCACTTCTGAAATTCAAACAGAGTTGAGGAACAATAGGGTAGCTCCACTGATGATTAGAGTAAATTATGTTTACTTCATTAAGGTTTATCTGAAGGATAGGGATGAAATCTTTCAAAATTAAACAAAGGAAAGAAGAAGAGAAATGTCTTCCCCAAATGGGTGTTTTTAAACTTTTGGAATGGGGATACTAATGTTTTAGATGGAAAGTTTCTGTGGCCCTTGCTGCAAATAAATCAATATGCTTATTCTTCTCCCCTCCTGTGATTTAAGAAATCAGCAAATAATAAAGATGCCAGGACTGATCATTTCTCATGCAAATCTCTTGTAGCTGAAGACGGACTCAGAGAAGCACTCAGTTACAGACAGCGAAACTTGGGGCAGCACTGAAGAACTGAAGAAACCAGAGGAAGACTTCGACAGCAGTGTAGACAGCGGTGGCAAGTGGAAAGGCCTTCCCTCAGGGCTGTCTGAAGAGTCAGAGAAGGGGGGGCAGAAAGCATCTGTCTCTATATCACAGACCGGATCTTGGAGAAGAGGTATGACTGCACAAGTAGGAACAACTCAGTCCAGGCACAAAGCAGGAACAAGCACAATCAAGACCCCAGGTAGGAAACTTCTGTGGTTCAGATTACAGTGCTGAAAATCGAAGCTTTTTAATTAGAATTCATCTATAAGCAATAAGGAATCTTTAGTGTGCTAAAAATAATTGATGATGGGTATTATATATTTGTAATAGACACGAGGAATTGTAAACATATTGATAGTTCCTCCCACAAATGACTGTAAGCCAAGATTTTAATAATATACTAAATTGCTAATTTCTATAACTGTTGGTTTGCTACACTGCATACTAATAATTTATTAATCACACATGAATGCATCCACAACAAAAACTGTGATTGCATTTTGTTGTACTATCATTTATGTATGTCAGCTTCTATTAAGGAATACTTAAAAATATTTTTTGATTCATCTATGCCTTACCCTTGTTCTCTAGAAAACCTTACCTTTGATAATTAATTCCCACATTCCAGATACTGTGGGTGTTCTAGAGACCACTGTTAAGAGAGAAAAAAAGTTGTGAAGACATGTCTTTTTACATGCTTTCAGTGCCAGATGCATTTTTACCTAGTTTTGGAAGACCTCTCAGAAGTAGTAGTCACTTCTGCAACCTAGTTTTGAAGTAAAACTCCAAAGCTGGTGGAACAGATAATTATTAAGACAATCTAATTCTAATCCATCATTTTACTAGGGAAATATGGATTCTTTGTAGGACATTTCCTGGAGCTTTTTCATATCCTGACAAAATAATACATAAGCACACTTCAACCCCCAGTTGTAAAGGCAACTAACAAAGATTTCCTCAGAATAAATTCAAATCCTTCATGGACCCCTTCTGTTTCTTTGCAATTTAGAACTGCTATATGTTGGTCAGACTCTGTAAGATCTCTGAGGAGTATTGCCATGGTCAGTGATCATATGGATACAGAAATTACACCCTTCTAATATCAATTAAAAAAATGGAGATACTGAAAGGTTTACTGCGTGCCAGGCTAAGTTTCCCAGATCTGTTTAGCTGATGACAAACAGGCAGCCATTGTGCAACACAAAATTGAGGCCTTAATTTTTAAAGCATATACTAATGATCTGTATGTTTGCCAGGTGTATCTATGTATGTATGCATGTGTAGCATAAAATGTGCTCTGGATAAAAACAGGAGTGGCTTTAGTTCTGACTTGCAGGTGTTGCTCTTTGCTACATTTTAGTTTCTTAAGAGAAATTAGGTCACCTACCTCCAAAATTTCTATAATCACTTGAAGAGTAAATTAAAACATTTGTTATGTGGAGTAGTTATTATAAGTGAAATGGCATTTTTATCTGTCTGTAAAATAGGAAGAGGGTACTTTCTGTTAAAATAGAAGAGAACATCTTATGTCAATTTTTCTGAATGCTACAAATAACATTACATAAAAATATATGTCATACAGTTATGCACCTGTTCAGAACTGAAAACAACCTCTCAGAAAATCAAAAATCTTGAGAAGGAATCAAGGATATGACAAAGACTATAACATGTAATTGATATTGTTATAAATCATGAAGATTATTGTTATAAATCAAGAAGATATTGTTATAAATCAAGAAGATTCATACCATGCCAGTATAATCTCTCCCTGATAATTTGTGTAACAAAAAGCAGAACAAACTTATTCTTAAGCTAAACAAATGTAATCAGTGAAAACCAAAGAACTCAATAAGTACCAGTAATTTCTACCTTCATAATTAATGTCAGACTTCAGGAAATGTTAATTAGGTGTAATGTTTTATTTTCAAGTATTATTTCTTTCATATAGAAATACTATTAACACAAAAAAATAAGTCAAATAAAATCCCTTATAGTTCATTCAGGTTAATTTTCTACAACTACATTCTCCAGCTACATTCTCTCTATGAAATTACAAGTTCTCAGGGGAATTTCAAGCTTTTAATACTTAATGCTTACCTGTAATGTGTAATGTACCTGCTACTGAAAGCTGATGGGAGGCCAAACTGGTCTGTTTTCTTAGGGCAATTTTTCTATTTCAGTATTTTTTCATTTTGAAATTGTAATCACATAGTGTTGGAATTAGATATTGAGACTTTACAGCTTAAATGCAAGTGACCGTCTCAAATCTACTGTTATTTAGGAAAAACTGATGATGCAAAAGCTTCAGAAAAAGTGAAAACTCCCCTGAAAGGAGCCTCCATACAGCGCTCTCCATCAGATGCAGGAAAAAGCAGTGGAGATGAAGGAAAAAAGCCTCCCTCTGGCATTGGGAGATCAACTGCTACAGGATCATTTGGATTCAAGAAGTCTGGGCTGGGATCTTCTACCATAATCACTGCAAGTGGAGCAACCATCACAAGTGGGTCAGCAACTCTAGGAAAAATGCCAAAATCCTCAGCCATCAGTGGGAAGTCCAACGCAGGGAGGAAAACGAGCTTAGATGGTTCCCAAAACCAGGATGATGGCATCCTGCATGTAAGCTCGAAGACAACGCTGCAGTATCGAAGTTTGCCTCGCCCATCAAAATCCAGCGGCACTGGGATCCCTGGCAGGGGCGGCCACCGCTCCAGCACCAGCAGCATCGACTCCAATGTGAGTAGCAAGTCTGCAGGTGCTGCTGCCACCAAACTGCGAGAGCCAAGCAAGATTGGGTCCGGGCGGTCCAGCCCTGTCACTGTCAACCAGACGGACAAGGAAAAAGAGAAAGTAGCTGTGTCCGATTCTGAAAGTGTCTCACTGTCCAGTTCTCCTAAATCCAGCCCAACTTCGGCAAGTGCCTCTGGCACACCAGGACTTAGACAGCCAGGGTCCAAATACCCAGACATTGCTTCCCCTACATTTCGAAGGTTAGTACATTTCTATGATTTCCTGAAGTTGCAATATATAAAGCAGGGATTTTCAGTGTGTTGAAGTACTGTGCAAAAAGCCTTTTCAGGGCATATTTTGTCACAGAGAATCAAGTACAGAAAAATAAAAGGGCAATATCTTTCATACAACACAATTATTTCTTTAAGATTTAAAGACCTTCCCAGACCTGAAATGGCTGCTCCTTGATCTTTAGGTACATCACCCTAACAACAGTTTGAAGCCTACAAGTTGGGCTCAATGATCCTTATGGGTCCCTTCCAGCTCAAGATATTCTATGATTTTAAGTTCAGTCACAAGAGAAGTTCCCTCTCAAAACCCTGGTAAACACACAAAGGGAAAAAGGACACTGTGTTCAGGCACATTCTGTTACTGGAACAGGCAATGCTATAGTCTGGATGGAGAACTGAAGAGCTCTTTAAATTATAAAGACTTAGATTCGTTTTCACATTGTTGTCAGCTCCAGCTACAAATGTTTCATTATCTTAGCAGCTTTGTTACATCTTTTGTCACAAACATTGGCAAGGCTAAATTTCAATTGGAAATGCCCTATTGTAGCATTTCTGGAAGTATAAATCTGGTTGGAGTGTAAATTGGGATGGAGCACTTGCACTGCTGGAGAAAAAGCCTATAGTGCCATCTTGTGCCTAATTACCAAAACAGCATCTCCAGGCTGCTGGGAATCTGCAGCTGAGTATTGTAGGCTTGGTAATGTGGAAAATGGATTCTTATGTTATTAGGCATGCTTACTTGACACAATGAAAAGTTTTGTATTTATTCATTATTTATTTATGAGATGCACCTTAACATTTTAAGGTGCTTAAAATATTTCCAGAAATACATTAATACATCACATGACATTTTAGTTCGAGTTTAGAGGATTTGCAATTTATTTTTCCATCATCACTGTACAGTTTTCATCTCTAGAATTACTGGAAGAAATTAGGTGAAATACACTTCTGTCATTACTGCCCTTGGAGACAAACAGCCCATTTAGCCATAACGCAGTTTATTTTGTCTGAGTGGTTACTACATGACTGATGACCGCATGACCATCTGTGCAAAAGAACAACAAGAGGGAAATTTTGCACAAATACTTAGATGCTTATTAAACTATGAAGGATTTTGCAAATGTTTGTTGCCATCATCTTAGCAGATTTGAGAAGTGAGGGGTTTAAAAGCTAATGACTTGGGAACACGTAATTACTGAATTTGGGTGAAAGTGTGATCTGTTTATGAACTAAGACAAAAATGTGATTATTTTACCTCTCTCTGGGAGGGTCTCTATGTGCAAAGAGCACATCTGAATAGGAGTGAATGAGATCTGTATCTAAAGAAACAAACCCTGATTATTGTGATATGGTTAAGTAATTTTAATTTTGCGCTGCAATTGATCAACTAGGTAGGCATGATTTTAGTAGCAGTAATTAAAAATGTGTAGTTTGGCTCTTAGGATGTTGCGCCATGAATGTTTAATGTGGCTATCAGTTTCTCTAAAGCTATTTGTTTTACATTTAGGTTGTTTGGTGCCAAGGCAAGTGGTAAAGCTGCCTCTGCACCCAGTACTGAAGGTGTGAAACCCACATCGGCAATGCCCAGCCCTAGTACCACATTGGCACGGCAAGGCAGCCTGGAATCGCCATCCTCGGGCACAGGCAGCATGGGCAGTGCAGGTGGGCAAAGTGGTAGCAGCAGCCCCCTCTTCAGTAAACCTTCGGACTTAAATGCAGATGTTGTAAGCTTAAGTCACTCCTTGGCTTCCAGTCCTGCCTCAGTGCACTCTTTTACATCAGGTGGTCTTGTGTGGGCTGCAAACCTGAGCAGCTCTTCAGCGGGCAGTAAGGATACACCAAGTTACCAGTCCATGACTAGCCTTCACACCAGTTCCGAGTCTATTGACCTTCCTCTTAGCCATCATGGCTCTCTCTCTGGACTGACAACAAGCACTCAGGAGGTTCAGAGCCTGCTCATGAGGACTGGAAGCGTCAGATCTACTCTTTCGGAAAGGTGAGCTTGCCTATAGATATAGTGACCACAAAATCAGTGAGAGGCAAAAGGACAGGAGCCAAAAAAATAAACCCTCTACCTGCTTTGATAAAGGGACACTGTTTAATTCTCAGCTAAGTCCTTTTTTAAAAACTGAAGGAAGAAAAGAAAGCTGAAAGGCACTGGATGTGGAATCAACTATCTTTTAAGGTTTTACAAGAAGTTTTTCTAACTTGAGAAGTTTTTTTGATTCCCTAGTTCTGGAGAACAACCAGAGAAAAGGGGGAAATCATCTAAATAAAAGCAAATCTAAACAGCCAACAGCCACAAAATTGGATCTACCTGCTGTCCCAGCAATTGGCAGCTCCAAAGATCACTGCCCTCTTGTGAGCAAATCATGTGCTGTGGGATCCCACTACTTTTCTTCCAGATTAGCTCAAAACACAGGCAGAGCTGATTGGTCCTGGCCTTCAGCTGATCAGTCCTCCCTTAAAATACTCAGTCCTGACAAGTTGCTTCTTACGTGGTAATTGTTACAGATCCTTACTGAAATGCACTTGCACTGGCAGGGAGACAGTTGAGAAGATGGGATCCTCACTATATGCTCAGTCCTGGCAAGTTCCTGGAACAAGGAAATGTAATAAAGTGTCTTCCTCTGTTTGCTCTATTAAAGAGCTTTTTGATATATACATGTTTCACCATATAAGTTACACTATAAAGAGGTGCAACCAGCCTGCACACTTGTACCAAGTTGGGGTGTTTATTCCTTTTTTGTTTGTTTGTTTGTTTGTTTTTTGGAACATTTATTTGATTTTTGCAAGAGAGAAAAAATAATCTTTGCTAGGCACTAAATAATTTTCACTTCCTGTAAAAATTTTCAAGATTTGACTGTGAAACTCTTATCTCACATGGGGAACTGAAAAGTCAACAGTAAATATTTTATTAGTCTTTGATCAAAAAAAAACAAATTATATTGAGTCAGCATATTTTAAACTTAGTTTTTATAATTTAAACTTAGTTAGTTGTTTAACCACACAATCATTTAAAGTAAAGATCTTTTATATACAATGCCAAGATTATTTCCCGCTTTATATAAACCCCAAGATTTTTCAACACCAATTATTTCCATATATAGATTTCACTTCAGAGAACCAACATTAAAAAAAAACAACTGCAGTTAAAACCATAATGCTAAAAAACCCTTTGACAAATCTAGATGGAAACTTTCCACACATTTAATTCTATTATGTTACATTCATAAATATTACTATATCAGCTAAAAATCATGCATCTCAATAATAAAAATACAACACTATAAAACATATATGTGTACCAATATAATGTGTGCTAACAACAGTAGACAAAAATACACTAATACAGCAGTAATTTGTAATTTGCACTGTGCCTTTAATTTTCAGATAGAAATTTGAATTTTTTGCCATGATCCAAATGTGACAATATTTCTTAGAAAGCCAATTATTAATACTTAGCCTATAAAGTCTATCAGTGCTACATATATGGATGCTGAGGTCAATAGAATGATGTGGAAGGGTATGAATTTATGCCAAAGATTATATTTATACAGAGGATATTAAGCATCACATTTCAAATGTTAATGCCTTGGCATAAGCTCCTGAGCAACACCCACTACTAATACTTCATGTATTTGTTCACTGACTTAATTTCTGTGTTCCGAATACTTTGCCTTTGGCAATATTTTTAAGTTTCAGATTTATGCATATAGGGATATTATGATTGATTCCAGAGACACTCTTTTTTTATGTTAATCTGGCCCCAGAGGAATGGATGTACTTTGAATAAATGGTATCACTTCTTGAATTATAGCCTCAATAGGGTTTTTGCAGTTTGGTTTTTCTGAAGGGTCTGATACAAGTGCTAAATTATTTCTAAACTCTTTTATACATTAAAATTTACATGTAGTAAAGTATTTTTTCCACAACAAAAGCATTAATTTGGTGTTTTGAGACAGATAGGTTCAGCAGCAGATTATATCCTTTTTCCTTTGTAAACTCAGATTATATATTAAATGCCTCTGGCAATGCTAATTATAGCACAGCATGGCATAAAATGTTATCTGTGAAGAAGCTTTTTCTTTTTTTGCTGTCACTTTAGAACTTGAAAAAGATTGAATCAGCAGTCTGTATAGTCAGATATACTAATATAATGTAGAGACAAAATCAGAAAGACAGAAGTGTACAATGAGATGCAACTAGGAAGCAATGTTAAGCAAGCAGAGAAAGCCTAGGAAAAACTGAAAGCTAATGATAGGAAAAATAGTTAATAGATAGAAAAAAAATCTAATAGGAAAAAAATATGGGTTTGCTTCACTGAAGCAAATTTGAACTGCAATTTGATAGATAAATATCACTAATGGCAAGAATACTAAGAGGAAATGAAAAAGTTAAAGATTAGTTTATTGGTCCTGATGAACTTTTCATTTCCCTGCTTCTGAAACAACCCTGCAGTCATTAGAACTGAAGCAGAGATTTGTGCTGATCAAGGGGTAAGAAGGAGAACTGGGATGGAGGGTGAGTGGATTATGGGAAGTCCACCTTTCGAGGAAAGAATACTAAACAAAATCGGTTAAGGGACAGATGACATGGGATAAGTCATTAACAGTCTTTTAAATAAGACTGATTTAATTCATTTGCAGGAAAACAGCCTTTCTGAATACAGGAAAGGAATTAGTAGATGCAATAAAAATCCTGAACTTAGTAAAGCTTTAAGTGCTATTCCAAATAACATTCTCATGAGCAGGGAAAAAAGATGCTTGGCTGGTTGGTAAAGAGTTCTTGAGGATTAGTGATCAAAAGCTTGTTAGTCTGAAAGAATATAACAGGGCAAGATATATTTGCACCTATACGAAATGGAAAGTGGTGAGGCTATTTTGCAGAAAGTTTCTAAGGAGTTATAGTGTCATTGCTGGGACAAAACATTTTGAAATTAAAATATCACATATGAGTCTTAGAAAGCAGCTATCCCACTCTACTTTTCCATGTTAAGGCTTTAACTTGAAGACTTGGGGACATGAAGTTTTAAGAAAGATTTGATGCAGCTGGAAAGAACCCAGAAAATGAGAACAAAATTTCTGAGTTTTCTGTGAAGGAGAGTTAGCAGTGACTGCATCCAAAAAATCAGTCACCTGCCATGGAGACAGCAAATCTGCAAGGTCTCTACTATATTTATCCACATTGCCCACAGACAGTCTTCAGGCTACCCACTGAACGATGGTATGGCATCAACACAGAGCTCCCTCACAACTCTGAAGTGTCGAAGTTTACTGCAACCAAATTTTGTATCATTCAATGAAATTCTTTTATATTGTAAGAGCAAGGAAATAGGCTCAGTAAATACTAACAAAATATTTGCTTTTTTTAGCAGATTTTGCATCTCTCAGGCCTTTTGCTGGTTTTGCACTAGCAGTATTTATTTAGACAAGTCTAATTCTGTTGTCATAGCAGTGTAACTCCCTGTATGAGAGGACACTTGTATTTTATCTTACAAAAATCTAAAGGGATTAAAATAAAACATGCAGGCACTTATTCTCTAAAACAAAAATATCTTCAGGAGTTAATTGGTGGAATACCATTGCTTTAATTGTAACATTTTCCAGGTGGACACATCACGACTAGTTCTTTCCAAACCTTAATTGCTGTTGGGCATTGCAAATTTGTGACTTTCTTCTTCTTGTCTGAGTGACACAGCAAGGGATGTTTAAAAATGCAGAAATATAGGAATTAACAGTGGTCTCAGCAGCAGTAATAGCTGCATTTTAAGATTAGCAGAGTGGACCTGGTTTCTAATTACATGACTGGCCTTTTCTGTTTTGTTTTAAAAGAATGTTTCATTTTGAAGGCCATGAAAGTGCATTGAAATCCACTTACGCTCTTCAAAACTTTCAATTATTTTAGATTATCATCGTGATTGATGGTTGTGGTTTTAAGGTGTGAAACAGTGCACCATGTATCAGATTTCCTTATGTCCTCAACCATTTGTAGAAACACATTTAAAAGACCCATATCAGCTTGGCCCAACCTGTCACAGACCTCTCTAGTTGTTTGTTAGCTTGCAATAATTTGTTTTATTCCCTAAACAGCTCTGAAACAGTTATAAATACATATATAGCCCAAGGATGTAGTATTATGGCCTCTTGCCAAGGTAAGCTCAACACCAAGGGCAGGTAGGAAACTGAGAACTGAAAGGCTTTCTGTAACAGAAGTTGCAGTGAGTTTCAGCAGTGCAAAATAAACAAAAGAGAACCAGATACAGTGGGCTTGATAACTTCAGCCTACATCTGCATCCTCCAACAATGCCTTTTGTAATTGAAATGGCAAAGGAAAACATCAGGAATATTATGGTATTCTCATCCTCACTTTATATTAGTATTTGTTCATGTATGCATGGATTCTTTTAGGAAAGGAGTGACTTTTTTATCGTATCATCCTTAGAAATCTAAGGTAACTTCAGTTCTATTTACCCAAAGTCCAGTTTCTCTAGAAGTATTGCCCCCAGCTTTTGGTGCATGAATGATTTCAGATACTAAAAGTTATTGGGAAGTAATTGGGAAGTATATTGAAGTAATAGTTACATGAAACCATGGTTAATGGTTTTATACAATTATCTGAAATCTAGGAGTGTCTTCATAAGCTTAAGTATTTTAAAAACACATAATGAGTATTTGCTGCACTCACTTTTATGCAACTGCGATACGTCCATGCTTATGTTGAGGAGTATTCACCCCTATTTCATTTGAGTACCTGAATTCGAAAGTTTTTTTGCAAAATCCTGTGGTCTCTACTAGTCTACTTAACTGATTGACATAACTTTTGGCTTGTGGATTGCTTTAAAGGAGTGCCGACTCCTTTATTTTTAGATAATGTGCTAGCAATTATTTTGTAATACATATATCTTCAAATTAAATATTTGAATTAAAGAATTAGGATTTTTAAGCATTTGCAGAAGAAACTGGTGTTATTATGATCATGTTTATTTTTCTTAAATTTAGAGGTGCATAAAGGTACATAAAAGAACATCAAGGCCCCATTTTTCTCTATAAGGGACTAAAGAATAAGTGAATCATGCACTCAAATTTATGCTGGCTTTTTATCAAACATTCTTTGTCCCATCAGTTATGTTGGGAGCAAAATGCTAAAAATATATCCTCTGTCCAACATGGGACTACTCTCACATGGACTATGATACCTGTGCTGAAATTCTGCTAAGTTTCTCCTTCCATTTCCTTTCTCCACATGCAGAAAAAAGCCCTTATTAAATTATTAAATTTTTCTTCCATTAGTTAGAGCCCTAATATTAATGGATTGTTAATGCCAACAGTGTTTTCACTGTTTTTACCTACTTGGATCAAGGCTAAAGGCAGTAGGACACCCATCACTCAGCACAATAAGAAACCACCTTTAATAAAGGCGTGAGAGTTTTCTTGGGTAGGAAGCGTCCTAAGTTACTGTTGCTCTCAGAGGTGTGATTATGATATGTAATACAGAAACTTCCTAAAGTCATTTCACCATTTAATCTATACAGTGACACTAAGTTATATTCTTAAGGGAAAAATAGTTGATGGTAACTAGTTCAACCCACACTAGTCAAAGACTGAATTACCAAGACTATATGACGAAATGCCCAAATGAAGTTATTGGAAGGAAGGCTAGTGGGTGCCCTTCTAGTGATGGGATTTAAATGAGGAAAACTCCAGTCATAGATTTTGGGTAATCAGCCACTCTGACACCATGTGTGTGCAAGAATATGGAACAATGTTGCTCTGGTGCCACTTTTCATTGTCCCCACTATCACCTTACTATGTGAGCCCCTCAACACAGTCAAGAGTCTGTATCTTTAGCACATATTTCTACATGCAGGGCTGTCATTTGGCTTCTAGCAAGGCCATGCCGTCCCTTAGCAGGTGCCACAACCTTCATTTCTTTTTGAAGTCTATTGGCTTACCATAGGCAACTGTGAAAAATAAAGATTCATGCTGTGACCATATGATTCTCATACAGATTGCAGAGTGAAGCTGTGGAAAGGTTAGAAGTGGTAAAGAAGCACTTCTTTCTAGCTTGGACAGTCTCCAAATTACTATTGACCCAGCCCAGAGCATGTCTAGATGAAAAATGAATGTGCAGCAGTCCATGTCCTATTGTTCCCTTCAATGAATAAGGGATTTATCATGAAAGTTATAGTAAAAGGCATTAAATAACATTCTGTTATGCACAAAAACCTAGAGCTTTAACATTTGTTATTCTGAACAGTCCTGTTTACTGTATGTCCTTAGGGATTTTTTTTGTTTTAACAGCATGCAGCTTGACAGAAATACACTACCCAAAAAGGGATTAAGGTATATATTTTTTTGAGCATGACTGCTGCTTCTTTATTTTCTCGTAACCTTTTCTACACTGCCTCTACTTTTCTTTCTCCTTTGTTGATCCTGTTTACAACAGAATTCTTGGAATTTAGATTCAAATCAGAAAATGTACATTTTAACAACAGACCTTTTCTTTCCAAGTCTGTCTAATGAATAAATTTTTTTTCAAGATATGTCACGAAAGTAAATACTTTTTTACTTTTAAGAATCATTTCCTTATGCAATCAATGTTAAAAGGCATTGAATCCTGGAGAGCTAAAAGAGACATAGCAAGATACTTATGCAATTTAATAGGACTAATTATTGAAAACATTACTGAGAAAAACAAGGTTTTAAAGTTGGATCTGAACTTGAACTCTGTATGGAAACACTCATGCAATCAGAATTGAAGATCTAGTAAAGGGTAGGGCTAAGAAATATTTATTTTATTATCCAAGATTTGTAAGTATAAAATGAATCCTGCTCCAGATAGTCTTCTTGGTCCCTACTCAGCAATGCTCGGAGTCCAGCTTTGCTACTAATTCCCTACTAAATAAAGCTGTCTTCATCACAGAAAACAGAATTCATCCACTCTCTTCTCTGCTCCATGGTTAAAAGAGGAGATTATTAGGTAACTTGGCTGATCTCATTAGGCATGGAAGATTATGTCCCCAATCCAAGAAAAAGATTTGGCAAACAGGGATATATGCACATGCACAAAGACACTCTGCAGCCTTCCAATCACTGAAATTACAGTAAATCTCTTGATTTTATCATAATATTTATGATATTTTAAAATAGTGCTAAGCTCTTGTTACTATAAAGCACCTTCTGCCCTACTGCACTAGCTGTTCCTTAATAAGAATTTAATCAAATCTCCTGTTATCCCAAAACAATTATTTTTTGTTTGGAGAGAATGGAAAAAGTGGAAGACACGAAAGAGGCATAATGGCAACTCTGCAAGGGTACAATGGGATGATCAAGGTTTGTGACTGTACAACTGTAATGGTGGCTGCAAGCTGAAATTGAAATGGAGTGGGAAAACTGCTTATAGGCATGTAAGCCTGATCACTTAGCCAAGAAAAAATGTCAGTTTGATTTAATGTGCAGAGATCCCAGTCCAAGACTCAGATCCTTAATTCTCATTTTGCCATCTTTCCAATCTGATAACCACTTGGTAAGTCTGTGCTCTACCACAATTACAGGCAAATATCATAGTGTCATTTTGAAAGGGGAAAGGAAGTAAATATTTAATAAGAACAAGATGGTTTAGTGCCATAAAATATTGTACAAAACCCCAAGTTCAACACGAGAACTTACATGTTCATTTAATCTTCTTTCTAAGCAGAAACACTTGTGCCTCATGAGCCTGAAGCCAGAATATCAAAAGCCCTTTCTCCTCTTCTGCTGTCTGGGGAACACTGATGGCTCATGACAGTGGGTGAAAAGGTGCTCATTTTTCAGCAGCAGATTGTGCTGAACAAAGCAGGCTATTGTAGACATTGTTGAAAACAACCTCTTGATTAAGATCCCCACTGCCTGCACATTTTAATGTTTAACCACTGCCAGAATTGCCCTTCTTCCAGCCTAGCAAAGAGAGGCTGAGCCAGTGAGTGTCCAGTTCTCCCTCAGTCCATGTGTCACATCACACTAGTTTTATTGGTTTGCCATAGAAAGCAGCTGATGAATGATTTGATTACCAGACTTCTTCCTTCCAGATAACTTGTTTCTGCTAATTGTGGATTTTTCCTGTCCCTTTCCCTCCCCCCAGTTTGGGCAAGACACAATGCCTGTAGCATTTAGAGCAGCAGACCTCACGTCTATGACCATGAGTAGCTGTCATTACCATTGCAATTTCCTCTTTCAGAGTTGTTGATCTGTTTCACTCCTGTCATCTAACCAATTACCCACAGGATCTGTGGCAGATGTCATTTTTTAAGTGGCTACTCACATTTCTTGGTTTCTAGTCTGTTCGTGCCCCATGCTAATCACACAGCTTCCCAGCTTTCGCATCAACCTGTACACTTCCTATGGCTTTGAAGTCCTTTCCTGTCAGCTCAGTTGTCTGTCTGCTGTGTTTATCATCATATCTCTTCAAAGGCAAGGAATGTGGTTTTGGGGAGGGGGATTAAGAAGAAAGGGGTTTCAAGTCCTGTACTTTTTTCTGCTGTAACCTGATGGTAAAATTTACCTTGTTGAAACCCCTGGTAATAATCACTTAGCTAGACTTGCTGCTTTCCAAGGGTTTTGTCCTATCTAACTGGTGAAGGGTATTTATGTGACTGTTTCTTTCCAAGACATTACCCTGTCATTGTCTTGAGCATGTCAGCTGTGATTTTTCAGATATACGCCATCATCCCGGCAGACAAGTCAGGAGGAAGGCAAGGAATGGCTACGCTCCCATTCAACTGGAGGCCTGCAAGACACTGGCAGTCAGTCCCCTCTTGTTTCTCCTTCAGCTATGTCTTCATCTGCAACTGGAAAATATCACTTTTCCAACCTTGGTAAATGCTGTTTCCCTTCACTGTTTCTCCCACTCCATAATAGAATCATAAAACTCAACCATTCATATTTCTTAGTCTGCCAAACTAGGTAGTTTATTTTACATCTCCATCACCATGTTATGGTACCTTACTAATGAAGGGAAGCTCACAGTGTTATTAATGGAGTGGCCCAGTGTACCTCCTATTTTGTACACGGAAAAAAATGTACAGACGCTTTATGACTTGCCCAAGGAGATAAAATTTTGAGGCAGAGCTGGAAATTACCTTCTAGTTCAAAGCTACTCATTTTTTTGACTTTCACAGTCAGTAGGATTCTTTCCAGTGATTTTAGTGAATGTCAACCCAGACAGTAAATATTTCTAGACTTTTCCAATGTGTTTCAGTAGCTGGACCTGGCTATAACTGCACTGGGCCCAACCCAAATCCTCACCTTGAATACAATATAGTATTTTGGCATGTGATTCACATTGCAGTCTTAGTTGATTACAGGTCAGGATTTAGGTTTGGTTCACCTGTATCTCACTTCAAGTTTAGTTTTCTTAATAACTTTTTTCTTTAGTTCTTAATAGAAAACCACTTATTTGCACTGCACTTGACACATGCCTCGGTTCACAATGAGCTTTTCATGCTTTAGGCCCTTACGGAGAAACCTTTGTAGCATTAACACTTCCATCACTCTGTCTCAGCTTGTACCATCTATAGATTACAATCACTCAAAAAAAATTTGATCAGACATACAAATGTTGGTCTTTATTACATATGGGAAAAGGAGTTGAACAAAGCTACTTTTAAAAATTAAATTGGATCTTGGCTAAGCAAGGTACTGCTTTGAATTTTCCTCCTGTAGTTTTAGACACAACTCTTTGTAATCAGTTTTTTTTTTTCCTTTTTGTTCATCGTTCTTGTACTCAAAACAGAGAACAACAAAATTGTGGGGTTTAAAATTTATTTGCTTCTTTCCATTATTGTAGCCCTATGGAGTAATTTGTTCTCACAACACAGCTGTTCTGGTAGTTTATAACTTAAGGCACACCTTGCATGATATAAAATAGAAGTCCAAACATTGAGGCTGAATTTGGTTAGACAGATTTCCTTCTAGGCATTGAGTTTGTGTGGTCCAGGTGAACCATAACCAGGCCTTCCTTCCTACCTGCAAACAAACTTTGTAAAAGCTTAAAATAGATTTATCAGTGCTGTTCTGGATGTCAACCATGAGTGATCAGACTACAACCATTTATTAGGATGAGATTCAACTGGCCTATGCAGGAATTTTAGCCTCATATAATGATAGGTGCTCCTGAAAAGCAAAGGATAAATGTCTTGCATATGCCAATAAACCTTGGTTTTAACAGTAGTCAGTAATGTAGGCATATGACAATAAAATGCAGATACTAATTAATTAGGAGAGATACTTACAAAAAATACTTTTGACTTTTTATTCCTTTTTAACTTTTGAATCTCTGCTGTTGATTTTCTGTCTGACAAAGTGAACAAGTGTGTTCAGACACCAGTGGTACTGTTACTATGTGTTTTACAGGATTAATCTCATCCAACTCCAGCTCCTTTAAGGTCATCTGCTTCACCTTTTTGTGGTGGCTTTAAATGTAGGAATAAAAGTTTTTAATTTTCTCAACAGCATGAAATCCACCTAACCATGCTCATCCTACATTACAATTTTGTGCAGAACCAAAATTAACTTAAATGAAATGTGCTTCATTAATAAGGCTTTGTATTCTAGTGAGTCCTACCAACCTATCACAGTTTAACCTTCCTGGACCCAGCATGATGCGTTCAAACAGCATCCCCGCACAAGACACTTCTTTTGATTTATATGATGACTCCCAACTGTGTGGCAGTGCTACGTCCTTAGAAGACAGACCACGAGCAATTAGTCATTCAGGTTCATTCAGGGACAGCATGGAAGAAGGTAAGACTGAATTACTATTTGAATCAGCAAATAGGTCTGAAAATAGATGTCCATAGTTCAGTAAAATTTTAAAGTCTTTTTTCTGCAACATAAAAACTTCAATGATTTTGTTAAGTTTTTATTAATTCTACTGAGTTGAACTCTGAGGCCTTCTTACACTAAAACGTGGAAGGTATTTCTTCCACCCAGTAACATGCACTGCTGTGTACCTCATACATGTACAAATCCTCTATAAGAAATTTTGGAGGAAAGGAAGCCATTCTTGGAAAATTATTTTATTCTTTTTGCCTCTAAATCTGGAATGTCTGAACGTACCTTGACTACTGTGTTTCTATGCATCCTTATTCCTATTTCTGTACGTCCCTTTTTTCCCCAAACACCAGTGCTACTTAGCATCGCCTTTTTTTTGTAGTCATTTCCTACTCATTACAGCAAACACTGTGAATTTCTGTGTTTGAATTCTGTCATTTAATCTGAACTCACTACTTTATGCAGATTATTACTGTTGATCTACTTTCTTTAATGCTATGTGCAACACCTGAAACTTGGGGAGTATTTTATGGTTTGGTTTTGGTTTTGCTCTTGCTCTTTTTTAGTCACAAAAAACTTGACAACTTCCAATTAAAAGCACTGTAAAATTTTCTTTTGTTTACATTTCTGGTAAATATGATTTGCAGAATTCCCCTGAGCGCAAAGTTCTCACACCTTGTAATTAAAAAAAAAAAACAAACCAAAAAAGACAACCTAAATTCCATTGAGATTCTCTCTATAATGTTATCTTACCAATCTTGTCTACTGCTAAGCAATGACAATATAAATGATCTCTATAATAGGCAAATTAAAAAGTCTCCCTCCCTCTAGCCCTAAAGCTCATAGGTATGAGTTAAAAGTGGAGCGAAAAAAGAAGTCCTAGATGAAGCAACAAACAACTAACACTTCTACTTTTTGAATCCTTTTACTGTATTTTAGATGATATATCAGGCAGACATCTGGGTATGTAATACTAGCAGCAGGGTACAGGACAACTCAAGCTGTGAGTTGCCAGCATGGAGAGGATGGCTGACTGCACAGAAGCATATCACATAATTCAAGGACAGAGCTGACTTTAAACCCTTTGCTGAAGAACAGAGTTATCAAAGGAAACAGTGGAAGAATAATATAGAAAACAAGCAAAATAATTTATGCATAGAAAAAGAGCTGTTAAATGTAGAATTTCAATAATAGGTCACCAGTGGCTTTGATGAAAGCTTTTTCATTGGTTATGTTTCATATCCAGCTGGAGCGGATAACCATGATCAGCCTGAGTAAATGAAAGTCAATGCAGTGATAATAAACAGTTTTCAGCAGTTTGCAGTCATTAGAGATTAACATAAAATGATGCTGTTGGAAGGTCAAATGTATTTTAAGATAGGAACTCTGAGGAATGTTAAAGTGAAAGAAATGAGGTAATGCATAGAGCCACTGAGTTTAAATCCAGAATGGGAGTTTTGCTGAGAGATTTAAACCAGAGGCTGGAAACCAAACATATATTGGCAAACACAGAGTTTCAGTGGTCAGTGTACTGCATTTTTATAAATATTTGCCTAGTTACAAAACTAGATGTAAAGTCCATTTAGCGAATCCAAATATTCCTGTGTCAGTTTTTGCCATACAGATGCCAAGTAGCTATTAAAGCAAAAATAATTTATTTACGAAAACTGTGGCAGATTATAAATTTCAGAAAAAAATTGTGAAAGAAAAAAAAAAAAGAGGTAATGAAATAATCTAACTTCTTTAAAATTCTCTGTGGGTGTAGCCTTCCTCAAAAGAGCCATCAGAAGCAGAAGGGGCAATTTTGTTTCAGTTTTAGTCTTCACTTGCCGTTTTCAGANTAATGAAATAATCTAACTTCTTTAAAATTCTCTGTGGGTGTAGCCTTCCTCAAAAGAGCCATCAGAAGCAGAAGGGGCAATTTTGTTTCAGTTTTAGTCTTCACTTGCCGTTTTCAGACTGGCCAGGTATTCCATTTTTTAAATTGCAGCCCTGCAACATTCACTCGATGCTCTTGAGACTGACTCTACTGATGATTAGTGGAAATAATGACACTATGTCTCACAGTAACCCCTTCCCATGGACCATTGTGCTGAGCAAAGCTTTGGAGCTCAATCAGGGAATGTGAACTGTTCTCCAAAGCATCTTCTCTTATTAAAATAATTTGCTCAGTTTAGGACAGATGTATAAACAGCTCAATTTCTAGTTTCTCTAAAGACTGTATTTATCAACTGATTAATTCTCAAAATAACAAAAGGGATGCTTGATTTGCTGATAATAATACTGAATGTCATGGGCTCACTCCCCTACCTTATACACAGAAGGTGTTTTATCTGTATAGGACAATCTTTCTAAATGCAGAGAAATCTATCAATAGCTTTCTATACTCATAATTGCTCTTTGTAGAAAATTGGTTCTCATTTTAAAAACTTGTTTAGTTATTGAGTTACATGGGGGAAGTTTTATGCTTTTATCAATATTTCATGTTATTTTTGTTTTTTTAAAGTACATGGGTCCTCATTATCACTTGTCTCCAGCACATCCTCCCTCTACTCTACGGTGAGTATTGACATTGTGGAAAAAAGTTTTCCCTGGCTTGGTTCTTGTTCATTGTTCATGACAATTTCAATACTTTGAGATTTAGAAGAATTTTAAAATTTTACCTCAATAAACTAGGAATGTTTATTTTCAACTTTGTATTACTGCATGCTATTTTAGAAAACATTGTTTTCATCTTTTTTCTGTTTATTGCTTATAACAGTTTAAAATCACCTAGTATACATTTTGAAAGCTAAAAAGAAGATAATGGCCTAAGAGTGTCTCTTTAAGGGAGGTCATTATGCTATTGTATAGCATAAGATCATAGTTTTGTGTTCCCGTTCATAATTTTGAGTGATTTTGCTTAATTTCAGCTAGTTTTCTAATTGCACAATTTACAAAGTAATTATATCTTGGCACTGTTTGAGGTAAGGGAGATACAATTTGAGTTTAAATGTCTACTGACCTTTCTTGCAAATGACAGCATTTGGATGTTATTTACAATGAGAAGAGTAACTTTAAAAATTTTAATCTTAGTTGATTAGATTTGTTTCTAGCTCCAGAAGTTGTTCTGGGTTTGATTTTTTTATCTATTTTATTGTTTTAATATGTTTTTTT
>VYXB01001349.1:0-43459 GCA_013397135.1 Pachyramphus minor
CCTGCCCTGCCCTGCCCGCACCGTGCCGCGGTGCGGGGCCAGCGCCGCGCACCGGCGCCGTGTCCCTGGGCAGCCCGGCTCGGCCCGCCGCGCCTCGAGCACCCTGGGGTGGTCCCTGCCAGGCGCTGGTCCCCCGCCACACCATCGAGGGTGCGAGGAGCGGTGGGCAGGTCTGCCCGGCGCCGAGCGGGGGGCGAGTGTGCGCCTCGAAGGGATTTTGGGACTGCTTGGGGTGTTTTCTGTTTGGCTGGGTTTTGTTTGTTTGTTTTGTAAGTCGTGTTGTGGTCCTAATATCGCGCGTCGCGCGCCTCTGCCATCGCCCTGCCAAGGCGGTGACAGCTGCATCCCTGAGGAGGGCACCGAAGGCCGGCGCTGTCAGCGCGTCCCCGAGCAGGGGTGAAAAGTAGCGCTAAAGTATCGCCCGTGTTCAGAGTTGCCCCCTCTGCCCCACTTCATCCAGTTCGTCAGAGGTTCAGGCACCTATTTTCGCTCAGTTTGCCGCCGTGCCCCTCGAACTCGGACAGTGACTCCGCCCGGGAAAAAACCAACTGCCGAGAGCCCTGCGGGTCAGCTCCGAGTGCCGACCTCACCAGCGATGCTCGGGTTGTTATTGTCACCCAGTGTGTTTCGCGGAGCAGAGTTACGAGAGTTTTCCAGGCAGTGCCGCTTTGTAAATGATATGTTGACCTTTTTCAACTGGAAATTGCTCCGAACATGTCAAGGAGGCGAAGCCGTGTCTCCTATTACTTATTACGAGCAGCCAGTGCCCCACGCTTTTGAAGGCGTATGCTGCTCTGCGCTGCCTCCCAACTCTAATTCTCGGCATACATGCGAAACATTGAGAGGAGTGACTGCGTCCTGATAGGCCCGTGGCAGCTATTGGAACAGCTGAAAATAGATCGCTCCCTGTGCTCCAGACATCAAACTTATCTTTCTTAGTGCCTGACGCATGCTAAGACGGTACCTTTGTGGTCGTTTCTCCTTTCTTACCCGGGAGTTCGCTGCGGTGCATGGATCGACGTTTGGGGCTGCGTTACTCAGCATCATTCGTGAGGGTGATGATGTAAGCGTTAAATGCGATAACATTGTGTCCGAAGGGAGTTTAGGCGCTTCGACCTGACTCAGTGTTCAGATTAAATCTCCCACATTCCTCCTCACAATCAAGAAAGCCATTATCTTATTTTTCCAGTATGTATTAATGTAATGTTTTTCACTTGCCTTATGGGGGAAAAAACCAACAACAACTTTTGCCTTATAATGTATGTCCCAGAAAAATTCACTTTCTGAAATCAGGGGACAGGCCTATGTGGGTTTTTTTTGTTGTTTTGTTTTCAAAATTTTTTTTACTAGTTGTTACTATTATTATGAAGTAGCTGGAGACAGCTGTTTGAAAATGCTAAATGAAACGACTCCAAAGAAAATATTGAAAGATTTTCATGTCCTAAGTGCAGAGAGGTTGTCCTTGTTTCTGAAATACCACTAATGACTGTTAACCTGCTCCTTGCTGGAGATGCTGTGCACAGCCCTTGCTCCACCTTGTGTGTTGCGTTACGTCCCAGAAAACTCCACACATACGTGTCCTTGACAAGCAAAAGGCCTGACCAAGTCCCCATGCTTTTTGCATGCTAGCGGTCAGTAATCCTGCTACACAAGGTATGTGACTTCAGTGAGCTTTTCCTCCAGCCACAGCTGGAAAAGGAATTTGCTCTGCCAGTTATTCCAGTGGTACTTGAAGAGGAAGGACAAGGCAGAGGAAGCCTGTTGTCCTGTGCATTATAAGTGAGTGGCAAGAGAACAACCTCTAAGCAGAATTCATCCTCCATGAGGCATTTCCCAAGAGGAAATCTAGTGGAAGCTTATATGTACTATTCCTCTAATTCCAGATTTTTTCCTCAGAGTGCATCTGAGGTATGCAGAGTCCCGGAACAAGGGGCAGCTCTGAGCTTCAGTTGTGGCAGGTACAGCTCTGGCACAAGGAAGCATAAGACAGGAGAATTGGTGTGAGCCTCACACTGAGCCTGTGAGACCAGACATTTCTGATTCCAAGGTGAATGTAAAATTCCACCTGCCTTGCTGTAAGTCCACCACTTAAAAAACCCCACACCTCCACACAGATAAGTGCAAAGGCAGTCATAACTCTTGTCAGGGAGTTCTGGCTATCAGGACACTCTTTGCAAAACTCAGGGTTGTTTCTTTTGCTTTACAGGTCCCACTGTTCTTGTTACACGTGTACCTGCCATTTTTAGTGGCATTGGATGGGTCATTTACACAGTTGGGCTCAAGAGTAAATATTTGACACTCAGTATCATTTGAAACAACGTACACTTAAACATATCAAAGAGCTTAAAGTGATTATCTGACATTGTTGATACTATTATTTGATAATTATCTTTTCCCACTGGAGAGTTTAAAACTGGCAGAAGAGGGAGTTTTTAGCGGGGCTTGGTTTGGGCTTAATTTGACAGCACTACTTTTATTTTTGAGAAAGTATCTTTGGCAGCAGCATTTTCTAATTGGAGAGTGGGGATCAGATTTTTTAGCTGGACCAGTGGATGTGGGTGTGTGTGAAGGAAAAATTTATTGTTCAGGACATGGCTAGGGAAGCTTTTATACTTTCTGCCTCCCTGCATTTTCCAAGAGCTGACATTTGTTTATTTATATGGTGGTGTTACTTTTCATGGTGCAGAGTGGAACAGATAAAATACTCTGTCTATCTTTTATACATACATCTATATGTACGTATATGCCCTCCAGCACTTAGCTGTTTATACTATTTATGTTATATATAAACAGTTAGCTCTGGAGGGCATTCCTCAGTGGCTTAAGCACTGAACTGGTAACACCGAAGTTCTCGCACTGCAGTTTCAAGCCTCCGTCAGCCAATTCATTGCATCTTTCTTCTGACTTAGGCTGAACCCTGCTCATTTTGCTCTGTGCAAGCCGGGAACTCTGTCTCATGGGCACTGTTGTTTTATTCAGGTCAGGTTCTTTCATCGCAGCCGTCACACATGGTGGCTGTGAGTGTGTTAAAGGATGTTTGTCATCAGTCACAGGTGACTTGTTCTACTTTCGCCTGTCTCAAAGTTGTGCTGAATTTATCATTGTAAGAATTAGTTTAAAATAATAATGAAATATATTAATATTTTCTCTCCTTGGAAAAGTGACTGTGAAAGTGGTCTGCTCCTCAGATGTAGTCTGCAAGCAGGTGAAAAAAAGAAAAGGGAAAACAATCCCATAAAGGTGATGTATCCAAGGAAGAGGGAAATGTGTTAATTGCTCCTGCTTCCCTAAATTCTCATCAACAGCTGTACAAATCTAGAAGAGTCAATGGGTTTGTTCCAGTTACCTGACAACCTCAGTGGAAAACAGGGTTGCCTGACTGGCACCAAGAGCCAAGGTTGACTTGTAACCTCAGTGTAGGCAGTTATTTTATGTGGAGATCCTCAATTGATTTCCTTAGGATTTTTTTTTTAATGATCCACACTGTGCTTGCTGAGGTTTGGCCTCATGTGCTAGCATTAAAGATCCCTGAGTATTTTAAAAGGAACGACTGTGCTCTAGTATCTTTGACCAAGTTTACAGTTAAGCCCTCTCCCAAACTCTTTGCTTTGTTTGCTAGTTGGCTGCCAGGGTACTCTGCAGAAATACCTTCATTTTCTGATTGTGGATGTATGTAACTTTTGGAAGTGGTCTGAAGCAAGCAGTATAAAGTGACCAGCTTGGGGGTGATGTTATAGTATAGTGAGCACAAGTGTATTAAAGCACAAACCATCCTGCAAAACTAGAGTGGGATATTGTGCCTGACAAAGTTTAGTGCCAAAGCAATGAAATGTTCTCACAAATGTTTGTGAAGTGAAGGACCACAGTCTGCTACTTGGGCTTCTGCAGCAGTGAAGCTATGTTCTGATAAAGCCAATTTATGTAGTCAAGTCGGGTAAAATGAATGTCACATTGTCTTTGTGGGTAGAAAACTTTGATCTGCTGTCATGGGACCTCTGGCCTGCTGGGAGCAATTTGGTTAGGATGGACATGGGCGCCGTTTAAAATCTTTGTTCCCCTCAGAGAATGTTTTCCAAACCAAAATCAAGAAGACTCCCTGGAAGCTGCATAAAAGCTCTATTTAATGAAAAGTTCAGAAAGTAAAATTGTTAAATATACACTAGGAACCTCTTCAGGCTTAGCACTCCCACCAAATTACTTGCCCCATTTAAAACTTCTTAAGCTTTGAATATATGTAATGAAAATCTCCTCCATTCTGAAACTGTTTAACAGGCTGTTTCCATCATTGAACTTGCTGTAGGTAGTGAGCAGAGGAACAGTGTCTCTTCCTGGACTTGACATGCTCTTCAAGGCCAACTCGTGCACTTTTTAACCTTTCTGGCTATTACCATATTTTCTCTGATAGAGTTCTTGCATCCTCTGCAGTACTCAAATTGAGTCCCTCTTCTGTAGCACCACAACAAATGAAAGTGATATACGGCTTCTGTTTGTCCTGTGCTGAGAAGCATGACTCCAGCAAAAATGTTAGCTGCTCTGTGGGGAAATCTGAACCTTAGAAAAGCATGTCTGAATCAGAGAAGCTGTTTTGCAGAAACTTTGACCTGCATCACTATAAGTACTTCTCCCCTCTCAAAGAACATTGCTTGCAGAAGGTGCATATGAGGTTCAGTTAGGTTGCAGTGACCAAAAAAACCCCAGCAGCTAGGTTAGTCAGCAGGTTAGGAAAGGCTGTAGCATGCCTCTGTTCTTCTGTCTAATTGCTGTCCCTTCTACCAAGATACCATCTTCACAGACTTGTAGTCTGCCTTTCTCATTAAGTCTGTTGGCTTATGAAACTGAAACTTAACCGTGTCTCATTAGTGGAAAAGAAGTGTTCTATCCTAGTCCCTTTGACAACTTTGGGAAGGGTAGTATCTCCACTGCTCCATTTATATTGCATGTCCTCTGTGGTGTAGGAGGAGCTGGATGCTGGCAAGCTGCTCCAGCTAACAAAGCACTGACATAGAGGTGTCAGCTCTGCCACATGTCTCTGTGACCTTGCACATGTCCCCTGCTGTGCCACTATTTCTCTTCTAGGTTTAAGCTCTTCAGGTGGCACTGTCTCACTAGCACACGGGGCCTTGGTTTCTACAGAAGGCTCAATTCTATGTGATAATGACCTAATACCATCACATCTATGGAGCTCAGGCAGGTGATTAAAGCAACCACTATACTACACTTTAGAGGGACACAATCAGCTCATGGTGCCTAGAAGAGCTTTAGGCACACCTGGATTCTCTGAAGAGGAAAAAGGTCTTTGCTCTTTGACCTCTGCCCAATGACCACATGTCAGCGTTTCCTTGGGTGTCTTCCCGATGGTGGTACTCCCAGCAGCAGTAAGATGAGGTTGATGGAATTCATGCCAGGTCTGTGTTTGCCATGAGTCTTAATCAGTGTCTGTAAACATGAAACAGGTCTTACCCATATCATGCTGCTCTGGTTTGGAACAGCTTTAAGCAGTCAAAAAAAAGCAGTGGTCTTGGCTGCAGAAAAGGAGTTTGTTCTGAATGAAATTTGGATCACATTTGCAACTTAACAGCATTAACAGACAGATTTTTTCCCCTGGGCTTTTTTTTTTTAATTTTTTTTTTTATTTTAAATAAAAGCATTAACTATTTATGTCCCGAATTTCCATTGGAAAGCTTCCCATAGACACTTGAGAGCCAACCTGTGAATTTGTTATACCTTGTCAGGTTCTTACAAAGTATTATTAGATGCAGTTAATCAGTCCATAATTGTACTGAAGTGCCAACACTGATACCTAAAACAAAATACCTGCAACCCTCAAACAACAGTTCTTAGGTGAGCATGCTGTAAAGTAGCAAGTTAGTGTTTCTACTCTTACTCTAGAATCTATTCAATGGATTACTCCTGTTATTTCACTTCCTTGGTTTCCTTTATGAAAGATACTATTTGTCATCCTTTTGAAGTGCATTGAGATCTGGGGGTGAGTTTTATGGCTCAGAAGTGAAATTCATTATTGATGGGGCCTATGACAGGAGTTTTGAATGTTTGCTTTGGCAAAGCCTTTGAGGTGCATTCAAATCACGTTTTCAGCCTTTGACCCACAGATACAAGTACTGGAAATACAAACCTGAATGAGTCTTTCTTGCTTTACTTGCTCTTGATCTTGCATCAGTTTGTACTCAAATTAGTCTCACAATTAAGTTGTCTGTGTCCAAGTTTCATGTACTTGATGCTTCAGCAAACTGGGAGCAAAGTGGGACTAGAACTGAGATCATATACAGTATTGATCAGCTGGCTCTCTGTGAGGCTCACCTGCACCCCAGCGCTAGCAGGTGGGAGCTACCTTGTCCTGCATGTGTTGCCTCCCATCTGGTAGTAATGAAGGATAGTTCACATTTATGGATTAGGGTGGAAGAAACAAAAATATTTCTTAATTGAATAATTTGCACAAAATTCCAACACACTTACTGAAAAATTATATTTTATTTTAGTTTTAATTAGAAAATCCCTCATGGCTCTGGTTTCACATACAGATTTTGGCATTTCCCTGAAGAAATTCCTTTTGTTCAGAAATGGCTTCTGTAGTTATTTTCATCTGTGTCACTCAGTTATAATTCTGATGCTCTTGCAAACACAGCTGAATCAAGGTGCAGAGGAATTAGTACCAATTAGGAATTGACATGAATGTGCTTCTGACAAGTGAGGATGCAGATCTTGCAAACACATTTACCTGATGCCTGAGGCAGAAACTGGCTGAAAGACCCAGTGAGATCCTGAACTAGCAGATGAAACACCAAGAAGGTTCATCATAGCTATTCTGTTTTGAAACAAAACATGCTATTGTGCAAGAGCTATCCCTGTGGTACCCTGGCTTTATTACAGAGCTCTGCAGCCACCTCCCCAGAGTAGATGTTATACAAACACCCAGTGAGAATTGTGCCCTTCCCTGTATAGCTTAGGGCCTCAAGAGACAAGATAGACAAAGAATGGAAGGAGGAACAGAAGCACAGAAAGGTCAAGTGTCTTGCCCAAGGTCAAACAGCAGGTCAGTGGCAGAGCTGGGAACGGAGCCCAGATTTCCTGACTCCTAGTCCAACACTCCATTAATCATCTCTTTGCTTTGTGTTCTGTGGCCTGTTACTGTCCATAGGAAATGTGAGGATGACTTTCCAACAGCTTCAGAGTTACTTTTTAGTTTTGGAAACTATTGATCATCAGCACATTATTCAGATCAAGAGGTTATGTACTGGACTCTTGTACATGCAGTAGAGAATTCAGAACTAAGTGCTCTAGGTATCGATTTCATTGCAGGACACTAAAAAGCCATTTTTCATAATCGCAAATGTCTCTTCTAAGTCAGATTTTTAAAGTCTTTTCTTCCCTTACATTGTGTACAAAGTGGTTGGTTTTTACAGCATTACTCATCACAGTTGAACTCCTATTGGTGCTTGCTCTGTAAATTATTTCTTCCTTGAAAATTAGTTACAACAGTTATTTAGTTTAGGGCTTTTCTTCTCCATGGAATTTGCCAATGAAACAGTCAGAAAACCAGATAGATAATAGTCCTGAGACAGTGGTGATTCTTACTTATTTTCATTTCTCACTGTATGATATATTCAGTTTTTGAAGTCTTTAAATGGATTATCTTGATCACAAAGTTAATTATACCTGTGAGATTTTTTTTTCTTCCCAAAAATTTTGACTTGAGGCGAAACTCTGGCTACTGTAGTAATGACTTATCGAGAGTCTCTTGTAAACAATAGTAAAATCATTTTCTTATAGTCATGGCAACAGTGTTTAAGCAATGAGCGTACTGAACATAATGTGCACTGTCTCCACTGAATAGCTATTGCAAGGATTGAAGTGTATGCTGCTCATTTTTGGAGGACTCGGGGACATAAATTATTCAGCAAAACAACACTGCTTCAGAAAGCGTCTTTGAAATTGTTGCATTTTGAACTAGCCAAAAAAGGCTTATTATTCATGCTGATGGGGCTGTGTTTAATTACTGCACAACAGTGTAGTCTTTGGACTAGGTGTGCTCCCACTGAATGTAAGGGTGTCTGTCTCAAACCATTAGAGAACTGTGCTATCTGTCAGCAGGGTCATGCTTCCCCTACTAATGTTTGATGCCATGGAGGGCAGAATGGCTCAGGAGGATTTATCCTGTGCATATCCACAGTGTGAGAGGTGGTACTAGGTGCAGAAGGAAGAATTTGGTTTAACGAACAGGGAATTTACTCCAGAAAGGCTGTTCCCTTCCTTGGCCCAGAGGATCACCTGGATTCCTATTCAGTGGGTTGGGGAGGCACTTTGGAGAGTGAGTGACTTCACAGGAAGCTTCAGAGTTGACCCCCAAGAGAAGAACCTGTCTCTGATTTTTCTGTTTATTTTGTTTTTACATCTCTCTCATTCAAATAACTAGACCTGGAGGAAAGACCTTGTTGGCAACAGCTGTTGTTCTGGGATGAGTCATTCCACCAGATTTTAGAAATGCCACCCCAGTGACAGTTGGCAAAATGCTGCTTGGGCTGTTCAGTTTGTTTTTCACTTTGGAAAATCAAACTGTTTATTTAGGATTCTGTTGCTTTAGAAACCATCTCCCAACACTCCAACTTCCTTTCCTTTCCTTTCCTTTCCTTTCCTTTCCTTTCCTTTCCTTTCCTTTCCTTTCCTTTCCTTTCCTTTCCTTTCCTTTCCTTTCCTTTCCTTTCCTTTCCTTTCCTTTCCTTTCCTTTCCTTTCCTTTCCTTTCCTTTCCTTTCCTTTCCTTTCCTTTCCTTTCCTTTCCTTTCCTTTCCCTTTCCCTTTCCCTCCCCTCCCCTTCCTTTTCCCCTCCCCTTCCCTTTCCCCTCCTCTGTTTTCCTTTTTTTCCCCTTTTCATCACTGCTATGGTATCTCAACATTTGAGATTTTTAGTCTTGATTCTGATCTGATTTGCCCCTCCTGAAAGTGCCTATGGGAAATTCTATGGACGTGGCACAGTGGAACATCAGCCTGATGCAGGATCAAGCTTTTTATTTTTGGTCATTATGCTAGTTGATAGTCAATTATTTTGTTTTCCAAAGAAATACATTCTCTGCTTCTCTGAAAGCTTTTGGTTCAATATCCTTCCAAGCTAGATACACTTGGTCTTCAACATGCGGCTGCTTACCTCTATGGCCCAGTTCCCGGAAACAGTTATGCGTGTGCTTAATTGTGCACACATGGGTAATCGCACTGAAATCAAGATGTGTCGAATTAAGCAAGTCTAGAAATATTTGCAGGGTTTGGTCTTTGTTCAACAAACAGGCCTCAGCCTGGCTGAAGTCCACAATATGCTACAAAGAGAATACAAATTCAGAAGTAAGTAGTTTATTAATTATCAATTGACTTATTTCCTTAAACCAGTTAATTCCATACTTTTAACAACTACTTTCCATTTTTCCTGAAAATCCAGCTGCCCTTCCTCTCACACTCATTGTTGCTCCTCACTGCTCATCTCCCAGTGGACCCGAGCTGCCAGCCAAATGATCCCATTTCATAATGATTTGAGTTCTGACGTTTCTTTTTTCCTACCAACTTTGTGTATTACCATAATGGTTCCTAGGACATATTTTAACCAGCTTTTAGGGGAGAGTGAGTGTCACAGTGTTTCAGACCTTCATTTCAAAGTGCAGTATTAAATATAATCCTTATAATTATAGCACTGCCACTTGGACCACTGTAGTTCAGGCTATGTCAATATGTCGTCAAAAGCTCTCTTTCGCAGGAGCTGGAACTCAGTCATGTTGATTGAATTGAAATGTGATGGCCAGCAGCTGCAAACACACTCTGGCCCCATCCCCCCACATCCCTGCTTTTTTTTCCCCTTTTACCACAAAATCTTCTTGCTTTCCCTCAAAGTCATGAGTTTAGAGAACAGAAATAATGGCTGATTCAGTTATTCTGAGCCAACCTTTTGTGTAAGTCTAGACTGTCCTTCTAGAGGTGCCTGAGGCAACCTGAAGGTACAAAGTACTGTCTGTGTGGGTGGTGAATAGGAGAGCACAGCCCCAGGTTCAGCATGAAGGCCATCCTCAGAGTAGGTGTGACCATCCTCTCTGTAGGAGTTCTTAGGATGCTGTAAGTGTCACTCTCAGCAACTAAGGAAGCTGTAGATGTGCCTGGGCTGGAGTCTGTGAGGCTCCTGTGTGAGCAGGGCTGGGAGCACTACAGTCCTCTCCGCTCTCGTTGCCTTGGTCAATCACCATACAGACCTTGCTATTCATCTAAGCAAGGGCATCATGATGAGGGTAATTCCCAGCAGCAGTTTATACTGCAAGTTTAACACACAGCTTTTTTAGCCCTAGGGGACTGGGAAATAAAAAACGGCTTTGAACTGGGAGAAAAAAAAAATGGTATCCAGTAGTTGTGTAGCCTGATCCTGTAATTTTTGGTGTTTAGAAACCAAAACAAACCTCCAGCATTCATAACATGAGATATCCAGGTTTTGAAAATTGCCACTTGCTAATACACAGTAACTACATTTCATAAAGCCCTTTAGTCCATGTATTTACAGGTGAACCAGAATAGCTCTGCAGAAGTTAATCCAGTTCCTTGAGTAAACAGTACATACTTCTAAAACTTTCTGTATAAACCAACCATATGTAAGGCCTTTGACATACATTTGTACCACACAAAACATATCTGAGCGACCCTGCTAGGATCAGGATGGCTAGTGAGGTTGATAACCCCCTTGCTAGTGTACTGGATGTGTGCTCATTCTGTCACCCCTGTGAAGGGTAACTGCCTTTCGATGACCAGTGTGCCATAAGGGCTACTTACTGCAATGCACTATCATGGTTCTTGCATCCCTCCCCCAGGACCTACTGTCTGTGCTTGGGTCTCCCAGGCTACCATCAAAACACAGGCTCTTTGACACAGGTCAGAAGGACTCTTCACCACAGCCTCATGTTGCGACTTTTGGTCACAACAGTCACTCTGATCCCCTTACCCTGGTGAAGTCCTTCTCTGTCGTCCCCCTCCTCCACTTCCCAAAGCTATTAGCCATTCTTCCTCCTCCACATTCACCCCTCTCTCACCTGGGCTATTGCCCTCCCTTCTCTCTTGTCATGCTCCTGACACTGCTTCATAATGTTGTTTTTCTAGCTTGGAAAGGCCAGAGGGCCAGGCTAAAAGAGAGATGTTGAACACATGGTTTCCACATGTTCTCCTCATACTCCCTTGTACTGCTTCTCTAGCTGTCTTTCTCGTTTTACTTCAACTGGAAATCTAATGACCACAAGTGTATTCTCTCCTCCTCTCATTAGTTTTATAAAGGATGAGCTCAAAGGTCCTGCATCATTGTCATAAGAAAGTTAGAGCAAAAACTTCTGTAAGTTGACAAGGGTCTTGTAGGTTCTTTGGCCTCTCATCACAGGCCATGAGTTCTCACAGACTGGGCATGCAGTTCTGAATGCTCAGGCTCCACTTCAGAAAAATACTTAAAGAATATGTGTGATGGTAAACATATGAGTAAATACTTTCTGGGTTGAGTGCTACTTCCTTGAAGTGGACCCCATCTTCGAGAAGGCATCTTTATTGGTCTGATTCAGGAAATACTTAAAAGTATACCAAAGTTTTGAGAATAGTAGTACATCCACTATCTTGTATTTTTAATTACTCTTAAATAGGGCAAAGTGGTGTGGGAAAGGCAGAAAATGTGGAGGCTCCCCTGGTCACCCTTTACATTTTGACTCATGCTACAGAATCTTGAGTGTCTCTGAACTCTAAATAAATTTTGGTAGTGCTGCTGCCTGTATGCCTCTGTAATGTTTTATAATGTGAATGTGTTGCATGCCTGTGTGCGGATTATTTAAAGCAATTACAATTAAATGAAGAGCAATTATGTCTTAGAAATTTTCTTACAGAGTTAGAATTATTTCTGTAACTGTGATTGGTAGTGAGTTGTATCTTTGAACTCCTGGGTTCCTCTCCTGCATCCCAATGATCAATCTTGTAACAGCTAGGAGTCCGAATCTTTTTTACTTATAACATCTAGGCATCTAATATTCTCTGTACTGAACTGAAACCAAGGGCAACTGGACATCGAATTGTATTTTTGAATCTCAGCCTAAAATCTCTAGAGACCTTTGGAAAATGTATTCCTATGAGATTTTGCTTGAGTCAAGAATACAGACTGGAGCCATTGCTCACAAAAAAACACTGACGTGTGACATCAGTGCATCAGTCAATGAGTCATCCATCAGTGCCAGAGGTCAAAGTATTCCTTGTATTTGCCTAAGAAGTAGTTACCAATTTACTTTCTGAAATTATGAGTGTAGTACTAACATGACATTTGGGTTTACTCTACAGTGAAAACACTATTTTTAAATGCCTTGTATAAAGACAGGCCTTGTTGATTCTTGAACAGTTAGAAATACTAGAGAAAAAATGTAAAAGGCCCATTTCCTTCCTTGCAAGTATGTGTGATCTAGGAAAAATCCCAAACTGTGCTAGTAAGAGACAGTCCAGTCTCTTTTCTTGCCAGTGATTTAACTATACTCCTTCAGAGAAGGATGAATTATTATCATCGTTTTGTGATCTGCCACTGTTTCTGCTTTCCCTTTATTTTTTGGCTTTTCTTTCTTTAGATATATTACTGAAAATATATCAAAAAACCTGAAGGCAATAATTTATTAAAAAGGGGTTTACCTGTAAAGGGCTCTAGGCATACCACATGCAGGAAGGTCCCAGCTGGGAAATCGAGTATTAATGCTGGAACTGTCTCTCAGGCTCACAGGTGCCTGGTCCTTGCAGGGTGCTGGCATGCCTGGACTTCCCAGTATATATAGTAAGCATCAATCTTAATGGTATGTTAGAGGCCAGTGCTAGGAACTGAGGGCAAAGTCAGTGCCAAAGGCCAAAGGAAAAGAGTGAAATTTTGCTGTCAGTGCCTGAGTGTCTCTCTCTGTATCCTGTGACATGTAAGCAAAGGAAGCTTGAAAAAATTGCCCTGGGACTAGGTAAGCAAATCAGTACAGAGCAGGATAGTCATCCTTTCAAGGAGTAGAAAAATTATTTTTATCATTTTTCAAGGAAAAACACTACTGATTCAATTTGACCAACTCCACTGCAGCAGTGCAACAGGAGCTAAGTGGCCAGATCTCCTGTTTTATGAGCCCTATTACAAACCATTCATATGTCTAAAACTTGTACATTTCCATGTCTTGATATGCTTTGTTTCCTCAGATCAGGATTTCTCCCTCAGCACTTAACCCCTCTTTAGGTGTCACCTTTTCTTCTTTACCATCCTTTCCACGTATGCACTTCAAAGGTGGTGTGGGCACCAACTTACTGTGAGTGCTTTGTAGGGGAGTCCAGAGCCATCGCTTCTCACGGGGTCAAGGAGCTACCTGTTAGGACTTGGCTTCTTCTGAAATGATCTGTAAGGATACAAGATTACAGGAGAAATGGACTTGAAAGCAAAACAAAGCTGCCTATAGCAAGAGATAAGTTTAAGTCCTGCATGAACAATTGTGCTGATTAGAGTCTCTTGCAACGCTCTCTTATCTAATCTAATCCAATCTAATCTGGCACATCAGTATCTTTACTGCATTTATTACCTTGTTATCAAGGAATGACAGGAAGGAGATTAGGGCCTTGGTAAAAATATGAGGCAGTGAGGCATGAGATATTCTGTTGAGTAGAGGTTGAAAGAGCTGTACAAGCTTTTTTACTAGTCACTGAGCATTGCAAACAGCAGATCTGCTTGTCCTTCCCCCATCCAACTGACTTTGCAGTGGTGAGGACCTGGTTGCAGAGGTTTGGTGTGGGTGACTGAGATGCTATAACCCAGAAATGGATTGTTCAAAGGTTTCCCGGGACTTAGAGGGTTTCTCCAGCAAAATTCAAATGTAAGGCCATAGATGTCAGTAATACCTCTGATTACCACTCCGAAACATTAATAATTAGAGCACTTTTCTGAACAGGTCCTACAGTTTCTGCACCCTCAGATTTCATTTGGTTTCCTTGATGGGAACAAGCTATGGCTACTGTCAGTGTTTATTTTCAATTAGTTTTAATTGTGGCACTCCCCAGTAACCCATGGTTAGGATGGTCTAGTTAATCAGCTCTTCTCCTCACTGCCTCCCCCTTTCATTTATTTGCCTGCTCTTGCATCACACTTCCAGCAATTCCTCTGACATGTCAGTTACTGAGGCAAAGAGCTGTCTAGTTATGCTCCAGCAGAAATTCAGAATCACAGAACAGGTAAGGTTGGAAGGGACCACAGTTGGTCATACAGTCCAACTCCATGCTTAATCAGGGCCATCCTAAAGTGCATTGCACAGGATTTCATCCAGATAGTTCTGGAATGTCTCTGGTGATGGAGACTCCACAACCTCTCTGGGCAATCTGTTCCAGTGAGGAACCCAAATTATAAGAAAAAAGCATCCTTCACACAAGTGATTCCCAAACCAAGCAGGGCAGGGCACCACCGAGAGGTGCTTATGAGGGCCCATTAAGACCCTCAAGCTCTTTCAAACAGGGGACTGTACTCCTAGAACACAGCATCAGAAATAGAGAGTGGCCTTACATGAACCAATGTGCAAAGCTTCCTGTCTCTTAGCCTGGTTAGGGATGTGCTAGTGCCAAGTCTTTCTGCGGTAGCCAGGGTGGGCTGCTTAGCAGGAGAGATAGTCAGTGCCTTCCCTACTCACAGGCAGAAGAAGGCCTCCTTATTAATGAAAACCCTCCTGAGAAGCAGAACACAAAATTATGTGGAGTGTTCGGTTCCTACTGGAACCGTTTCATCTTGCACTGGTGATGGTGCCCACTGTTGTGTCTAAAGCAGCAGTAAACAGCTGATGTGGCAGGGGGTGCAGACATGGAAACGAGAGCAATTGGTGCCTGGGGCTGTTGTGGCTAATGGCAAGGGACACCTCTGATAAGAACTGGTCAGGGCTGAACCATAATGTAGGATGATGGTATGAAGGGCTTCACATTTGTTTTCCCAGTGTGGGCTAGGTGATTCCTTCACTTGCATGGGAACTCTAAGCGGATGGTTGAGAGCTTTCATTCCATCCCATCTGTAAAGGGAATGAGTTCCTGGTGTTGCAGAGTGAAAAGGTATGATCTACTGACAGAGAATGGCTTTGCATGCAGAAAGGCAGATTGAGCGGCTGGGTACAAACCAGAAAATTAACCCTTGGCTAAGGCAGTACCTACAGTTTTATGCTCAATCTCATTACTTTCTTCTGATTAACACCATTGAGAGAAAGAAGAGAATCTGTACTGATAGCAACAAGGCTGAAATTTCACCTCTGGTTCATAAGCCATTTGATCTTTGCTTTTGTGGTCTCTCTGGAATCCAAGCTGACCTCCTTCAGCTGAGGATGCCCCTTGGGGCCCGTATTCTGATGAACATCTGCAGCCATCACCAATGGTACATGAGGGAGTGACAGCAGGAATGTCATGTTCATCCACAGGCTCCCCAGCCTATTGAAGGGAATCTTATCACAACTGAGGCAGACTAATGCAAAGATCTAGGTTGCTTTTCTGGGTCTGTAGGTCTTGCAGGTTTTGAGATTGCTGTGGCAGCGCATCACAGAGTCCCAGGAGGAAATCGTATTGTTGTATATCGGTCGGAACCACTGGGGTTGTGTTAGTGTCCCTGTTCACAGAGAAGACAGTTGTCTTGTTGCCACTGAATTAAAAAGGACTGGGCCCAACCCTGAAGTGAAATGTTATGTTCTTAATATAAGGAAAATCAAATTAAAAATAATTTTCATAGAAGAACTCAGTTTGGTTGACTGGCTTTGTTCAGGTCATCAGTACATAATCATAGGGTAACCTCTTTTTTATGTCCTTGTTCATGTTAACGCACAGAGACTTGCAAGCTAACCACTGTTTTCACTACTACCAAATTCTAGAGGTCAGGGACCTCTAGAATTAAATTTATGAGATATCGCGGTGTGGGCTGAAGAACCAACTCTTTTAGGGTAATAGCTGAAAGACTCATTTCCTCTGTGGATGAGCCACAGAAACAGATGCGTAACACTGATCAGTGGGTTATATTTTGGCACCTGTACTGGGCTGTAACCCAGTGACCAGGGTGAAGCAATCTCAAAATGGCATCAAACATACCATCAGTGAACCTCATCACACTGTGCATATCCTGTAAAGTACTTCTCTTGCCAGTGAGGGTTAAACTCAGTGTCAGTTGGGGTATCCAGCTTTGTATTAGTTGCAGCAAATCCTACCTGAGCCATGTGTATGTCTATCACATAGAAAGCTCACCCCCTTGCTTAAGCTATACACACCAAAATGTCTCTAATGTAGGTTTGCACAAATTAATCTGGCTGAGGGCATGGTTTAGAGCAGTTCCGCACTAACTTGGGCCGAAACCAATGTAACCGAAGTGCTCTTAGCCCACCAGAATCCTTCCCACAGTTCTTGTTTGCACCATTCACCCCAAAGGATGGAAAATTCTCCCACATGTTGTACTGGACCAAGGCAAACTGCAGAGCCTTTGTACAAGGGACCATGGCCCCATAGTGCCTCAGTCACACGTGTGTCAGTGAAGAAAGACAAATGGTGGTGGGATTTTGCAACAGGGACTGACATCCTCAGGTTAGTGGTCCAGAAGCAGAGGTTCACATCTCCACACAGGCTTACTCCAAGGCCAGGCACACTGAAAGCACAGGGCTACAACCTACATTTAAGCTTGAATACTTGGAGTATTATTTACATTTTGAACTTTTTCCAGAGAAATAATTTTTTCAAGTGTTATAAAAATAGCTAAATAATTTTGTAAAGCCTGAAGGACATTCTTTTGCATCAGGATTGAATTGAAAATGGCTGGTTTGGGGCCAATTTACCTTAAAAATTACTCTGCCCACAAGGAGCTAGTTGGTCTAAGGCATTTCCAGCCTACAAAGCTTTTTTTACATTAACAAGGGCCTTAAAACTAAACAAGCAAAATCTTAGTCCAAAGAAATTATAATATTGCTTATGCCAGGAAAGCTGTATCCATTCTTGAGTTTACACTGCTGAGGCTTGATGGCAGAGAACTGCCCATACTCTTATCCATGCTGTCACATATACCCTCAACTTATCTGAAAACTGGGCTGAAAAAGGGTGGCTTTTGTTGCACAGAACAGGTTCTTGCCGTGTCTGCAGGGAAGTATAAAGCCTGTGGACATACCTGTCAATCTTTTACAAACTACAGATCCTATAAAAGTTCTCCAATGCATATGAAGGTTCATTTACAACTAATTTAAGCCTCGTGGCAATTGATTTGCTTTTCTTACTTGGCTCTCACAGACTCTTCAGAAGTAGTGCTCGGACCCTCATGGGTCTGCAGACCACAGCTTGAAAACCACTAGCTCTTAGTTAAAATAAGATATTTTGGGGCCTTTGGGGCCTAATCTTCTCTTGCCTTGCAGCTTGTGAGGTCTTATATACGTGAAGTGTGGGTAAAATGCTACCAGGTGAGGATGGTGGTGTTCAGTCCTGGTGTTGGCTTTTATTTGGACAGATGTGAAGGATGCAAAGCAGTGACAGATCAGGACCCAGCAGTGTAACTGCTCCCCTCCATGAAGATCATGAGCAGTGCTACTCACAGCTGAGCTGGGGAACGACCCTATTTGCTGAACCATCAGTCTGGTGCTATTCCCTGAAAGCCAGGCACTGGCCTGGCACAAGTGCACATTGGTCCATGGCAAGGATCAGGCTGTTTGACACCTTGGAGTGACAGGTGACTCTTGGGCTAAAGGACTCTGCTCAGGATTGGACTTCTGCTTTGTCTTGCTGTTTGCATCCCCAGTTCAGTCTCAGCATGCTTATACTTTTTGGTGTTTCGTGTCTTGTACATGCAGCAACAATCCTTTCCTGTTTAAGCAGAGTATGCTGAAAAGTGTTGAGTGTTTCAGTGCCTTTTCTTTCCTTTGATCTCACGTAAAGCTCTGTGCAGAGGGTAACGTGATCTCCATCACTATCTCCTTTCATGCCTGATAATTAGCACAGGTCCATGGGCTGGGTGCAATGCAATCCTTCGCTGCTGCGCTAAGAGGGGAGAAGTAGAAGGGGTTGGAGCGATTGTTTGCTGTGTTGATGACTGTGTTGTTGCCATGGAAAAGCTGGAGACTTCAGGGGAGTTTGTGTTTTGTTGGGCAGGGAGCCAGCCTGCTCTGACTTATTACAACTGTGAGTGAGTGAGCCATGCAGAACTTTATCCCTCTGTAGCAATTCCAAGGCAGGGAGAAAAAGAAAAGGACAGGACTCCTTTAACAAGGAGGAGTGCAGTGCACTTTGCTAAGGCTGATTGCATTAAATACAGGAGATGCAAAAAAAAAAAAAAATCCTTCTCTGTTTTCCACTTTTTTTTTTTTTTTAACTTTTTTGGCAGAATGTGACCACTCTCTTCGTAGGACTGAATTCAGAGCAGTGCAAATAATAAAATCTCAAGTAATCCTCCTGGAAGAGAATAGGGTCATTTAATTGGCTGTATCTGTACAGAAAGGAGCATTTAGAGTTCTGCCGAGTCTGAGTCCATTGAAGTCTTTGATCTGTTCCAGAAAAAAAAAATGGAAGCAGTATTCTGAATGAAGTGCAAAAAGTAAATACATAGTGTAAACAGGGAAAAAAAAATAATCAAGGCCCAAGTCCAGCAAAAAGCTATCTTCATACTGAGCTTCCCGTACTCTGAGTAGTGCCATTATTCCCTGGAGATGGAATTAATAGCGATGCATGCTTTCTACAAATCACTTTCTATGGGCAGATCTCAAAGCGATTTACAAAAGCAGCCAGTTCCATTAGTCCCACATTAGAGAAGGAGTAACTGTGGCCATAGGGCTCATCCAGGAGACTAGACCCTGCCTGAATCCTTGGTGAGCCACTGCCTTCTCACCACACTCCCTCTGAGAGTACAGAAACTAGGTGTAGGCTGTCGGGGTTATTCTGAGGCATTAAAATACCAGTGCATAGTATCATTTGTTGCAACTGTGACTTTTCTGTACAACCTTGCTGCCATGTCATGTTCTCATGTTGTATTTAATTGAGGTAGAGTCACATACCTCTTTTCAAAATGAATTTGAGCAGGTTGGAAACAACAGGATTTTGTTTTGGACTCGTCTTGCTTTTATGGCTTCTCGATGTTTAAAAAAAAATCCATTTTCTATAGAAAAGAACTCTTGTGGGGGTAATTTTCTTACTTTTTGTTTTGAATAATAATTTCCTACCTGACTGCTCAGTGTTATAATAGCTCAATCTAGGAGTCCTATTTTAACATAAGCTTCTTAGGGAAAGGTGTTCTAAATGTTCATCATAAATTGTCATCTAGCAAAGCTCTGATTTCTATAAGAACAGGAGGAAGCAAAATTACTTTCTATAGGATTTGGCCAGTAAACACACAGGAAAATCTTGGTTCTATGTCAGTCAGTGACAAACTTCTGGTGCTGGCAGTTCATCATACTCAGAAGGTGCATCCTGTAAAACCTCTGTCAATATGAGACTCTCATGATCTGCATCCAACAACATCATCACCTGTTTACTTCCAAAGGTAAAAAACTGCCTGGTTGCCATCAGAGTCTCTGATGTTAAGCTGACTTGCAGTATTTTGTCGTTGAGCTGGGAGCTCCAGCTGAGAAGCTGGGGGCAGAACTCGACAACATGGGAGGTGACAGAAACTCCTTTTGATTTCACTGTGATCTAGGGAAGATCTAAAGATTAGGTATCAGCACAGGATTCAGCCATGCTTTGTCAGTGAAGCCACTGGCTCTTTGCTGTATCTCAACACATTTAACAGGGTTTGTCTTGGGAGATGATTTTCCAATTATTTGGTGGCTGTGATGACTCAACAAATTGCAACACAAAGTGGACCAAACCTGGTGTTCCAAACATGGCAGGACAAATCAAGTAGTGTAAATAATTTGGCTGTATGGATCTATGACAGCTTACACCAGCAGAGATGTTACCCAGGGACATGAACAGTTGTTGCTTTAAAACTAATCCTCTACTCAAAAGAGTTGCTTTTATCCTACCTTTTTTCCCCTCTCTTCACTGTTACTTGTTTTTGGGACATTACTGGTTCAGTACAGAAATTTTTGTTCTCCTCACAGAGTTGTAGTAGTTACATGTTCAGGAACACTGCAGATTAATGAGATTTGCAACATCTTTAATCTTTCCTTCCAGCATGCTGTGCTTGGGATCCAGTGTGTGAGAAAGACCAAAAGTGAGGGATGTGAGAAATGTAGTCACACAGGAAACTGAAACTGCACTGTCATTCATTCCTGTAGTACAAAAAAACCTTTCTGTAACCTCAGTTTCCTGATTCTTGTGTGGCTGGGGCCAGATTTGCCACTCGTGCAAAATGGTGCAGCACTACTGACATCAGCTGAGAGCACACTGGTTTACTCCAGGAGATAGTTTGTTCCAAGTCTTTTCAGCAACAAAACCAAGAGGACAACAGATGTAGATGAACCCAAAAGCAGCAACATCTTATGAAATTAAGGGATTGTTTTTAGTAGTTCATAAGCATAAGGGCTGGGTTTCTTGATGACACTTGGACCCACTTCTACCACTGTTTTTCCAAAGGAAAAGCTACCACTGACTGCACAGTGAAAATATCCACAAAGTTGTTTATCATTTAAGGAGTCATCCTGAAACTGAACCATGTCTTCAAAATGCATGTTATTTTGTATACTGCTCCATCTGAGGAACTACTGAAGTTTTCTTCTCTAAGGATCTTAATGTTTCTCAGCATTTCCTCCACTGGCCAGAGAGGAGCCGGCTGGTATAAACTGCAGCAGCAATTTTCTGGGGTCATGCATACTGTGCTGTCAGAGAAATTTGGGAAGCTGGCTTCCAGAGCTCCTGCTTTATTTTCCTCCCCCAAGGGAAAAATGGTTTTAATAGTTATTGAGCCAGACCCAGCTAAGGATATATCCTACAGCAGGTCTAGCTATGTTAGCTTGTACCGTTTTCAGGCCCCCAGACATGGGTGTCAATGGTGCTTATGTTCTTCTACAAGTATCAGGGAAGGAAAACTGGCAGAACTGGGGTGAGGTGGGGAGAAAAGGGAAGGAAACCTCTGCACACTCCTGCCTCTGGCCCCAGGGGACTCACTTTGTTTGCATTGGGCTTGTTTGAGCTTCAGAGCAGTGGGCAGAGAGGAAGTTGGAGTGAAGCTGTAAACTTACTTCAAACCTAACTGCATCCTCATCCTGATGCTTTATTTTATTAGGCAGTGGTGTACAAAGCTTCCCTGTACACAGTGAAGTAGTCTCATTTTGTTTAGTGGTGTCTTCTTGCTGAAGTCCTAACTTTTACCAGCAGCATTTCAGGCTAACCAGGTGAGAAGGAAAGGCCATGGTTAGGCAGAGACTGATTACAGGGACTAACCAAGGGTGCTGACAATAGTGCAAACAGCCTGTGGAAATGAGAGATGAGGAGATACCCATGTTCCCTGGCCTCCCGCTAGCAGAGCCTTGCTGCTCCAAATGGCTACTACAAACTTCTCCAAGGGCTGTGAATTCCTATGGTGTTTCTTTACCCTTGTCTCAGCCAGGTAGAAGCTCTGTGGAGGCAGAATAGCTCATGCTACACATGAACACAGCTGCAGGAGGGCACCTTCCTTCTTCTGGCCATCTCATCAAGCCGACCAAGGCAGATTTTCTCCCTCCTTGCTATTGCCTAAATCCCTCTAATGGAGAGGACATAGCAAAGATCAGCTTGTGAAGTGGATAGTTTGAACTTCCTGGGTGCCTGAGAACTTCTTTGTGCTGTTTGTAAGTGCTATTTCTTAGAGATGGACTGACACGTAAACTGAAGCTCTTTAGATCCTGCCACATTCGTCACTCAGGATATTGCAGAGACTCTGCTGAATTTAGGGAGTACTACACCAGTCCTGCATTTCTTTTTGCCATTTTAATATAGGCCCTCAGCCCAGAAGCATAATCTTAAATTTGATCTAGAAATGATTTTGAGATGTGCTGAAAGCTCAGCTCAGTTACAAAAGCTCACAGCCACACTCATTTACCCCAACTGTGTGACCTTTTGTTAAAGGGCTGGCAGCAGCAACTGGCTGGGGAGGAAGGAGCAAGAGATGCTGTATAGGACTGCAGCCACACAGTGGAGGTGTACATGGCACACACAGCTGCATGTGAGTGGGAGGGGAGAGGGGAAGGAGAAAAAAATCAGACCAGTACAGCGCCTTGGGCTTCCCTGGCAAAACTCTAGGGGACTTAAAAGCAGTGATAGACTAGGTGGAAGCAGAATTAAAAATAATTGCATTATGCTGCTTAGGTTATAACATGTCCCTTGTTCACAATCCATCCGTGACTCAAGTGCCCTGCAGTATTCTGGACATGTGACAGCTAATAAATTCATTTATTGCAAGGGCTGTTTGTTTCAAATTCAGAACTGAAAGTTCATCTGCAGGTGCAGCAGAGCTGTGCAGGGAAGCAAACATAGATTTACAGCTGTCGTGGCTTACTCCACTTTGCTACAACAAATCATTTTGTTCAGCAAAGAGGGTTTGCTGTTGGCCAACCCAGACCTGGTCAGGAATTTGAAACGCTGTTTTGTTAGTTTATAAGAATACATTGCCAGATATTTTAGAGTGAGCTTTTTATTTTAGTATTTAGTGAAATCTGTCATATGTCAAAGACTGATTGAAACTGAACAGAAATTGCTTCTCTTTCCACCATCATTTGCTATCTTCTTTCTTTGCCGTTGTGAGCGTGAATCAAGATCAGGGTTTTAAAGTGTTCAGCTCCAAAGGTCAGTTATTACTTCCTCCTGTGATCGTGTTTAATTTTCAGAAAATGAGTCAGTCATTTTCTGCTAGAGTTTGGTGCAGGCTGTGTCTTTTCTCTGAGCTCCACTCTGCAAGACAAAAAAACATATTGCTTCACAGGCAAAGCAAGTCTGCACAATAGAAGACTTCCTTACAACTAGGCTCTGCCAAGTCTGCTCTTAGCTCTGCAAGGAGTCATGTTACTCCTCAGCAAGGTCATACAGGCCTAAAATAATCACTGATGTTTATCTTTCCCAGAGGATATTAAGCACCCCCAAACACCAACACAAGAATATCTACTAAAAAAAAAAAGAAAATAGGATTGAAAATACTTTGCACCTCAGCTATCAGCAGAAGAGCATTGTGGCTTTGCCTTTTACCATTAATATTTTATGATCTCACATGTGAAGTGCTGAATTACGCCAGCAGTGGAGGAGGAACAGCTTTGCTGTTTTTCATTGATATTATATCTCCCTATTTACTGGATACTTTTCTCATCATTTTAATGCTGTACCTTGGCTGTGTGCTGTTTTTACGCTACTTTTGTCACAGGGAAAAACAGAAGATGGCTTTGTTAGGGCAGTGCTGTGGCTACTTTACAGCCTAGATACTTGCCTGAAGGTGCACTAGCTGAACACTTCATGGATCTAGATCTTTGCAACACCCTTGAGAAGGAGCAAAGTGCTGTCAGCCTGTTTCCACAGATAGAGAAGGAGGAGGCTTGGGAGGAGTGTGAACTGGCAGCCATCTCTGCTCTCTGCCCGGCGCCAGTGGCTGTCGCACTGCAGTTCCATCACCTCACTGCTGCCTTGTGTGCTCCCAAGCGGCCTGGAGCAGCTCCAGACAAACAGAAAGGCTTCAAGACGAGCTGATGATGAAGAAGGGAAGGATGAGCAGTTCATGCCTGGAGTCAGGCTTCAAGGGAAGAAGCAGGAACTTCTGGATACACAGGATCTAAGCCTGTACCACTGATGCTCCCAAATCACAGCAATTTTTATCAAGGGTATCCAGCACTGCTGCTGATGATTTGCAGTGCAAGGAAGCAAATATCCAAATGCTTTGCAGGCCATATTTCCCTGCCTTTCATGCCTGCACCTTTGAACACCCATTTACTTCAGCCTTCCCTTCAACACTGTGTGTTTGGCGCATCCTCTCATGCCTACATCCCCAAATTCACAAGCCTTCTCTGGCTGGTTGGGGAACGAGAGACATTTCCTTGCTGCAGTGGTGTTTGTGGGAAGATGTGCGCTCAGGGGGATGCAAAAAGCTTCAGGCAAGTTCCTTGTGTTTTGACAGACTTTGCTGAAGGATTTTGCTCTGACTTGAGCCAGACGTGGTACTGGCAGATGCTGTGCAAGCTTGCCACGCGGTGCTGGCAGTACCTCTCCTATCTGACCCACGACCACCACCCCTCCCTGCCCCCCTTATTCCCTCTCCCCTTCCAGCCCAGGCCAGTGTTTATCTTGAGCAGAGAGAGCTCTCCGTGCCAGATTGCGTGGTGGTTTTCTGATGTGAACAGATGGGACTAGGGGGGCAGGCTACATCTGCTCACTGAATTCTTCCACCTTCGCAATTGTTTGCAAATGGGTGAGAGCTCTGGGAGGCTGGGAAACTATGGGTTTGGGCTCAAAATGTTCTTTTCCTGTAACATGCTCAAAAGCCAACCTGTGCTGCGTAATTAAAATTTGACACTGACGAGGAAAACACCTGCTTGTGCATACAGCTTGCCTCTTTCCCTGCAGAAACACAGACTCTTTGCAGGACTAGTGTTAATGCTTTCTTCAGTCCAGTTTGGAAAGACCCAAGTGAAGAAACATCCCTCAGGATACAATTCCACAGCTTCACAGCATCAGGGTGTCTTTTTGGGAATCAGCATTGATTTAATTCCTGTTTCAGTTTCTCATTATATTTATGTAACTGGTTTTCAGAAGGCCTCAGCTCTCATTTCTTTGTGAGTACTAGTCATAGACAGATGTAAATAGCAAAAGAAGGCTGAACCTGTTTTGGAAAATGGGCCATAAATTCTTTGCATTTCAGATTTTTACATCCTTTAAGCATTTGCAGGTTGTTATCATCCATGTTTGCTTCTTCCACTTATTTCTTGACAGATTCTCCATACAGTGCATCAGTTTTCCTCAAAAATCGTGCCATCTTACCTCCTGAACATGATCTCTTCATCCTGTACTTGTCAGGGCATGAACAGTCCCCATCTCTCTCATGCTGTCTTCTCTCCATTATGGCATCACCCTATGGGCCACCCAAAGCCTTAAGGGCTGGAGCTGCACATGCTGAGCCCTAGCAAACCTGCTGCATGCCAGCTCCAGGCAGGGCAGCCCTGTTGCCTTGCTGTCAGCTGAGAATGCCCTCTCAGTCACCCAGCACCAGGGAGATTCAACCACTTGAAACCATTTTGTGTGTCTGTGCTAGGTCCAGTTATGCCTGTCTTCTCCCAGCATAGCAATGCCAGGACATGGAAGCCAGTTGTTGTGTTGGGCTTACACACCTGTGGACTCCTGCCCTCTGGTTGGTGATACTGTGCTGTAGGACTGATTTCTCAGGAGGACAGAGGAACCTACTTCCTGTAAAAAGGAGTGTAAGCTGAGAGCTTGGATACTTCTTGAGTGCATGTTTATGGCACTGATCTGCTCTTCCTCTGTACTCTCATATTCTCAGAATCTGCACTTGGGACTCCACCTTGCTGAACATATGAAAGCCAAGTAAGTATTTTCCACAGGCAACAAGTTGCCATTTTTGTGCCTGAATTAAACATCAGCTTCTTACACTTTTTAACTGCAGGTTTCTTTCTATTTGCAATATTCTGCTGTTTTCATTGTTTCTTGATGTTTCTCCAATTCTCTTAGCAGTTGGCAATTTCATTCCTGAACTGTTTATTTCTTCTTTTAGATTATTTTTAAGTACTAAAAAAATTCCACTTTAATACACTAATTCATGCACTGCCTCACAGGGCAGAACTCATTACATTTACATGAGCATTAGCCTTTGGTTATGAACCTTCAGCCAGTTTTCAAACCACATCACAGGCGGCCCTATTCTGGCATACTGAATTATTTCTCCTTTAAGATTTTATCCGTTGGTAACAGTGTGTGTTTTAAAATAAAAGGAAACACTCATTTTAAATCTATGCTGCCTATTATTTGGGTTTCCTTTTCCCTCTAGATGTTTAGCAAATTATTATGTCTTGACATCGTTTTCATTATTTTGCTGTGAAGAGCGGCTAGATATAAAAGATTACAATTACTACAATCACTCCAGGATCAAAAAGCAGTAGTATGCTTGCTTTTCTTTGGTCTTTCACTTCCTTCCTATTTTAAATTGACTTAAAAAAGAACAAAAAGACTCAAGCAGTTTAGTCAGTCCATTACCAGATTCTCTGAATGCTTTATGAAGCTGCTGAGCAGTGCAGTCAGCGCTGTGGTCGAGCCCAGTGTTAGGGAATTCTGAACAACAACTGCCTTTTATTCAAAGGCTTAATATTTGTGGCTTAATGTTCTCCATGAGTGCTGTGTTGGCTCCCTCTCTCAGGAGAACAGGAGTATCTGTATTTTGATCTTTCTGGTGATATGGATTCGACTTTTGGCCCTATCAGAATAATTACTTACTCTTCACATCTGAGTTAAACCATTATATTTGTTCCTAGATCTGAAGGGGACTGACGTGCAGGGGAAGGCAAGGTTATATTCTTGAGTGAAATGGGTTCACTAAGTGCCAAGAATATCTTCAAAAATAGTCTTCCTAGTGAGTATCAGGAACCTTTCACTGAGCTTAGTGCTGTTACGTGTGACCATATTGGACAGCAATCACTTTTGTGAAGAGTAGTGAGAAATGTCCTCTCAGATATAACACAGGTTGTTTAATTATGTACAGAACTCCTATAAACCTTCACAAAATACCCAGGACAGCAAGAAGCAGAGGCTAGGATCAAAAATGTTTTTGTGTTTTCATTAGGAAAGAACTATGGGCCCGTAATTCACACAGCTATGGCCAATTTCTCACTGGCTTTAGTCAACTCTTGCTAAAAACTGTCTGGTGACAGTGGTTTTCATATTGCCAAAAAAGTCCAATATGATTCTCTAAATGACATTTTAGGTATAGTGCTGTTTTCTCGAGCACAGAAATGGTCTGTATCTGAGCTGGATACAAAACATGCTTTGGTGGTAATTACAGGCTTAGCTTTCCCTGTGTTTAGGGAGTTACTATTGGGTTTGAATGGTGATTTGGGAAATGGTCATCCCTCCTTGTTTCTTAATCCGGCAGGTTCCAGTCCTGTCATAAAACCTTGCAAGAGCTTTGGCTTAAATAGAGAGATCTTACTGTATTTGCATGTATTGTGTCCTCCAGGGCCCTCCTCCAAAATGTATCTTAGGCATCTATAGCAGAGCTGATCTTCCTGTAACCTGTTGTGGTCTATGGAGGGAAATATGAACACTGTATTTGATCTGTGAACATCCAAAATAGGTCCAGAAATTTGTACCTTAAAACTGCTTAGTCTTTTTTCATTGAATAAAATCAAAACCAGTTAGAGTGAATTGCTCCTTCTTACAGCTCTATGAATAGGTGAAATATGCCCTGCCCCTTAGTATTATCTTTCTGCCAGAGGAGAAAGATAAACACGACCATTTAAGATAGAGGTGAAAGCTTTCAGAGTACTTCTATAATATAAGTCAAACAGGCCCTGGAGGCATCCCTTGAGGCATATTATCAAAGTTTCTGAGATCTCCCCTGCCTAAGCCTGCCCCTTGGCTCAGCACATGGCATCATGCATGGCCAGACAAGCTTTGTGCCAGCTGAAGGGTCAGGAGGTGGTGGTAGGGCACAGCATGGAGCTCTTTGCACTACACTACATGGAGACTACATGGAAGCACAGCCTGGAGCTGTTGGTCTGAGCTGCTGTTGGCCATGAGGAGAGAAGGGCACTGTAGGAACTGATTTGTCTGGTGCAAGGATAAATAGCCACCTTTTTCTTTGGCCACATGATTTGTCTTGTACTTGGGATTTATCCCAGTGTCCTGGTCTCGGGACTTGAATGCCCTCACATCATGGTGACAACTCTAAAAGGGCATTGACGATTTCACAAAAAGAGGTCTCCAGTGGAGCTCTTGCTGTAGATGACTATGCTGGTCAGCAGTGATGGTTTGGTAAAAAGAATTTGATCCCTCTCAAATTTAATGCACAGAGCAGAAATTGAAGCAAAGGTGCTTTTCTTTTTAATGCAAAAGCAGAGTTTGTTTAGAGCCTTTTGAACATCTCAGTGTTTTTTCTGGCATTGCCAGGCTTTTAATGGTAGGAGAAAAGTACCACACTAGTGATATTGCCAGATCTATGATTTTATCATGAGACAGTGTCTTTTATTTTGCTTAAAACCCCAGCTCCTAGAAACAATGGATTATGCAAGGATCATTCAGCTCTGATTTGAAAAGAAAAGAAAATTTCTAATTCTTTTGGTGTCAGAAAAATGATTGAAACATGACCCCAATTATATACTAAAAAATCCAAAACCATGTTTGGAGTTGATTACATTTTTTTATGTGCATGTTTTGAACCCAGTTGTGTGATTTTTCTTTTGGAGGGAAGCATCTGACTCATGATTTTTGAATGCTTGGGGAGTGGTGCTATTACATTGGGGATATCACTGAGGTTTCCAAATCTGTTAAATGATTTCTGACACAAAATGCTTTAGCTCCTTAAAGCAATGTTTTTAATTGGTAAGATGTATAGGACAGATCCTGCTTTAAAAATACATGGATCGTGCTTTTACTTTGGTTTTGCTGAGCAGCAGAAGCACTGAGAAGATCCCGTGCAAATCCCTAAAGATGAATTGTAATGCTTTTTGGTATGCACAGAGAGTACCTGTGAGTTTACCACAACACAGAGTTGATCAAAAGGTTCAATCCCATGTATATTAAATTCCTATAGAAATACTGAACTCCTGGGCCTTTTGTATTTCCTAAGAAGCCCCTTCTGCAGCTTTCAGAGCTAGAGCACTTCATGAAGATTGTGTAAATCCTGCTTTTGGGCAGTATAATTCACTGTTATGGGCACACAGCAGCACTGCCTAGGGAAATGGGTATGGTGTGAATTGTCAGGATGGCTCACATGTCCATAGCTTAGTCCTAACTGATGCTGTGAGCCAAGCATTTCCCGTTGGACCCCTGCCTCTAAAAGTCTGTGGCCAGTCCAAAAGAGACTCTCTGGACATACAGTTCATGTGGGACCTGGACAGGGTTGAGCATGTTATGGTGGGTCAGGTGTCAGAAAGCAATACCAGCCTTTGAGGGCAACAGTAACTTTTCTTTGTTAGGGAACTATTTTTCTGTTTCTGGTTTTAGACAAAGGCAGATGATAGAAGTAGAGGACATGGCTAATGAACCTGCTCCCTCTGGGAGCCTTGTAACACACTGTTAGCACCTGGTAGATCATGCCATTCACTGTGGTGCCAGTGTTTGTTCAGAACACATGGTAGGTCTGGCATTGCTGTCATGCATGCAAGCACTACTAAAACATCTTCTGTCTTTTATTTATTGAGAGTGTATTTTCACTTCAGCAAACCCTCTGCAAAATTACCTGTAAGATGGGGCTAAGGAGCATTTTTCTTGTTGAGGGCTCCACAGGCCTTTCAGATTTTTTTGGCAACTATGCATTTGCAAAAACACATCCTTGGTCCTTGCCAGTAGTAATGTGAAAAGTCACACAAGGGCTGTAGATGTTCCAAAGGCCTAGTATTCTTTCCCCCAGTGTAATTGAAAGATGTTGCCTGAGTCCACAAGCCAAACTGATTACTTAATTTGATGGGGTTACTTATATGGTCCTGTAATTAAATGAGACTGCCGAGACTGGTGCTTGTTATAACATTCATTGCCCTCTTGGAACGTTTATATCTCGTGGGAATTTGAACTATGTTTCCCAGTCTCACTCCCTTCTTTATGTACTTTTTTGTTACTCCTTTTTATCTTTGTTGTTTTGGACAAAAATTATCAGAAGTTAATGAGAGGTACCAATTAGGAGCAAGACTGATTAATACACGATTGTGAGGTTTGGGATGTTTAAATTTTGCCGTGTTGCTAACAGTCGATGTGCTGGTTGCTTAGTACACAACAAAAGCAGATCTGCTGAGATCTGCAGGAACTGAATGCCTGAAGACAGTATAAGATGGATGACGGTCCCAATGTAGTTTGAGGCACCTTTTCCTCCTCCACATGGGGATCAGAAGAGACGTGTGAGAGGGGCTGAGGCTAAAAAGGCATCCCCTGCTTTCAATTGGTGTAGGAGGCTCACGGGTTTAGAGACCGAGTGTCTCCCATTCAGGCGTCTGATCATTGGGTGGACTTGGGTGCTGATGTTACCTTCCAGGGCCAGATTTATACTGACACAAGTGTGGGGAAAGCATCCCCTTGAAACACATCTAGTTGTTCTGTGGACTGTGAACAAGTGAGTCCTGGCTGCCTTGAGTGGATTCACTGATGTCTACTAAGGACAAAATCGTCTAAAGCACCTTTGTCTTAGTGGGATCATGAATACACTTCTGTTTTTTCTGTCTGTCTATTGTCAATAGTTGTACAGTTACCTAAAATGTTTTCCAATTCTTTTATATCTCAACGTTTGGTTAAAATTGGCCAGCAAATATAAGAATTAGGGGTAAAGGCTAGGCATATGCAAGTATTCTGGACTAACCTCATCTCCTTCTATGAAAAGGTGATCTGCTAAATAGATGAAGGAAAGCCTGTAGATATTGTCTACCTGAACTTTAGTAAAGCTTTTTACACTATTTCCCACAACATTCTCCTGGAGAAACTGGCTGCTGGTGACTTGGATGGGTGCAGTGTTCACTGGGTGAAAAACTGGCTGGACAGCCGAGCTCAGAGTGGAGTGGTGAACTGGAGTGAACTCCAGCTGTTGGCTGGTCACAAGGTGGCGTTCCACAGGACTCAGTATTTGGGACAGGCCTGTTTAATATCTTTATCAAAGATCTGGATGAGGGGATTGAGTGCACCCTCAGTCAGTTTGCAGAGAATACCAAGTTGGGCGGGAGTGTTTCTGCTGAAGGGCAGAAAGGTTCTACGGGATCTGGACAGGCTGGGTCAATGGTCAGAGCCCAATTGTATGAGGTTCAACAAGACCAAGTTGCAGGTCCTGCACTCGGGGTCACAACAACCCCGAGCAGTGCTACAGGCTTGGAGCAGAATGGCTGGAAAACCGCCTGGCAAAAAAGGACCTGGGGGTCCTGGTTTACAGCAGCTGAACATGAGCCAGCAGTGTGTCCAGGTGGCCAAGAAGACTAATGGCATCCTGGCTTGTATCAGCAATAGTGTGGCCAGCAGGACTGGGGCAGTGATTCTGCCCCTGTACACAGTACTGGTGAGGTCTCACCTCAAATCCTGTGTTCAGTTTTCAGCCCCTCGCTAGAAAAAAGACATTTTGGTGCTGTAGTGTGTCCAGAGAAGGGCAGTGGGGTTGGTGAAGGGTCTAGAGCACAAGCATTATGAGGAGGGGCTGAGGGAGCTGGGAGTGTTCAGCATGTAGAAAAGGAGGCTCAAGGGGGAACCTTATTGCGTTCTACAGCTACCTGAAAGGATATTTTAGTGAGGTGGGAGTCAATCTCTTCTCCCAAATAACAAGAGATAGAAGAGGAAACAACCTCAGCTTGTGCCAGGGGAGGTTTAGATTGTACATTAGGAAAAATTTCTTCACTGAAAGGATGGTCAAGCACTGGAACAGGCTGCCCAGGTAAGTGGTGGAGTCACCAGCCCTGGAGGTATTTAAAAGATATGTAGATGTGGCACTTAAGGACATGATTTGTAGTCGATTTGGCAGTGCTGGGCTAATGGTAGACTCAAGGATCTCAGAAGTTTTTTCCAACCTAAACAATTCCATGATTCTGTGATTCTGTGATTCTCATATAAGTACACATGGAGTAGGACCACATGTGCTTCTTTTCTTTGGAAAACCAATAAAAAAACCCAAACCAAACCAAAACCAAAAACCAAAACAAACAAAAAAGACCAACAACAATGACAACAAAAAACCCACAACAAACAAACAAAAGCATGAAAACCAAAGAAAGAAACAAAAACAACAAAAACCCCCACCCTAGTAAAAGAGGAGGCCAAGGGAAACTACAATGTCCTGTGTTAAGGAGAGCTTTGTGTTGTGTCTTTCTGGTTCCAGAGTGCATGAGGGCCTTATCCTGATTTCCTCCACACTGTAATCCCACAGAGGATCAGCAGTGACTCAGCTCCTCTACCATTCACTGTGGGTACTACCTGTGGGGAATCTTTGCCACCTCCAGACTTTTTAAAATTGTATTTTTCTTCCCTAGTATTTGGTATAATGGAATACAGGAGACACTTTGGTATAGTATTGTTTTTCAGTTATGCCCAAGACCTCTTAACTACCACATTCCATCAGTGGAAACCACTAATACAATTTGCATTCATTTAATAACCAAAGTCACATTTTTACCTCATATATCTTGCACAGTTCTTTAGCAAGCATGCTGCTTCCACATTATTGCTGATGGCTGATATTGGTAGTATAGCTTCTTTCATTTCAGTACCCAAGAACGAAATTGTACATGTGTTTAAGAGTGCAGTTAGCCATATATTCTGTTGTTTTGTAGGTATGAATGCAATCAACAGTCCCTTCTTCAATTGTTTAAATCCAAGCCAATATTTAAGAAGAAAAGCATTATAAAGGACTTAATGCAGCAAAAGTTACGGTCTTCAGTTTGTAAGTGGGTGCCAGCACTAATGAACAAACAGTGTTTTCTTCACTGATTCATATCTTGAGAAACACAAAAATTATTGAATGGAAATTCTGCAACAGTCAGGTAGGTAGAGTAGATGGGCATCCTGTCTAAAGCAGAACATCCCTTCTAGTTAGCCGAGTTTTAAGCATATGTTTTGCTGCTTAAGAATGCTTTTTGCTGAATCAGAGGCTGGATCCTTCAAGAGTGCTGTCTTTTGTGTGAGGGGTATATTCAAAACTGTAAATGAGAAAACTATTTGTGTTGCTACTGTTTTTTGGAGAGATTCTATTCCTACTCTGACATTTTTTACTAATTAACTGACAATTAGCAGCTCTAGAGTTTACTGTTTATTATTTTTCCTTCTTTTCCCCTTTGCTAAATAAATGATCCAAAGTTAAGCTTTACAGATCACACTTCTTTGTTTGCCATTGTTGATGGATCGTTTTCCACTCAGAATGGAAATGATTAAATCATAGAAAAAAGGATCATGCTTGACGCTTATTCTCTGGCAACATATATGGAAAAATATTGCAGTTGGTTGAATTGTCTAGTTGAAATTAGCCTTTAAAGGAAAACAAAACAGAAGAGAATTGTACAAGTGAGTTCATTAGGGCTTTATCAGAACAAGGAGTGAGTGGTGAAGAGGGAGAAAAGATGACGGAGTTCATGTTCCTGCAGATTAATTTATCAGTCTTTATGGGCACATGAAAAGAAAATTATGGCTACCTATAAAGGTCTAATTAGGGCATCTAGTGTAAATTCTCTGCAGCTAATCTGGTACAGTTCATAAAAAGCTAACAATAAAACCATAATGATGTGTTGCATTAAATGGGCAATCTTCAACTAATGGGGCTAAATTAAGAAAGGTCTATTGGAAAAGTAGGCTCTTTATAGGCCTTAAATTGAGGATAACTCATTAAATACACAGTGTGTTTGGCTGTTTAGTCCAATAGTGACTAATGTACTTTAGAGTGTATTCCTGGGAATGTTACTGGTCTTGGGAGCAAGTCCGAACTTCTAGTAAAATTGGTGCAAGTTTCACCCTGAGCACTTAGGGAATGTTTTCATTTTGTAATGCTTCTTCACAGCTCTGACTTCTGACCTTCATTATGTAGCCCAGGTCCTGCTGGTGACCATTTCTTGGTGTAAGAAATCAAAACTGGGACAACTTCTGTGACCTAGCCTTAGTATTCAGGCCTGAAGAGTGGACATCTGAGAACTTGGCAAAGGTGTGAGTTAAAAATCTCATGTAAACCCCCAGTTCTCTCTGAAAGGAGTAATTCATAATTACTGTAATTTGAGACTGCTGAGAATGCAGTCTCAGCAAATGTAAAGGCAGTGAGAACAGAAAGGCAAATGAATTTATTCAAAACGATGTCAAAAAGAGAATTTTCCTCAAGCATTGCTTTGATTACATCATTGTCTTTTTGTCTCATTGCAGACTTTCCCTTCTCACTTGCACCAGACATAAGATACTTGTCTTTGCTTTGTGGAGTCTCTGGTCAGTCCCTACATGCTCCACTTCTGCTGCCACTATCTGATTTTGTACTTGACCCCTTGGCTACTAATTGAATTTTCAAGAAAGTCTTTTTGTAGTTTTGAGGGGAATTTTTCAAATATGCCAAGTAAATTTTCTCTCTTTATCTTCAGACGCTGTAAAACTGTAATGGACAGATGCTTAAACACAGCATGTTCAACAACCATGAAGGAGCCAAGACAGCTTTCCACTTTTCTGGCCATGGTGGTTTCCTTGTGTGGTGCTCTCCTATGCTGTCCTTTGCCACCAGACCACCTTCAACAGAGAGGAACAATTTCTGGGAGCTGCTGCCTTGTCGTCAGCTTTCTTATGTGATAGCATAACATTAAAAAATTATAAAAAATACGTAAAGAAAGGCAAGAGTTCATGAGGGTTGGAGATACTTACAGGGTGAATAAGAGCTGTGGATTCTGGGGTTTTACCAAAATGCTCTGCAGAAAGTTGGGCTCCAGTGAGCACTTCCTAGAAATATCTTTGAGACAATCAACTCTGTTCCCATGTCCCTGAGCGACACAGGACAAACATGGAAAACTGCAGAGGACAAGCATACCATAGAGGTGGTAGTTTCTTCCCCAAACATTTCATTGCATATACAAATACAGTGATCAGCTTGCTATGTGGTATAAAAATCTTGTGAGTATATATAAGATCTCTGCTTCCCTGGTGTGACTGCCAACTTAGAGAATTTTTAGGTTGCGGATGATTGGTCTAATTGGTTGTAAAATAAACTATTTCAAAGAACTGGCACTCCTCACATCTGCCGCACTTGGCCTAGTGTGTTTGAGATGTATTTGCTGGTAGAGAAAAATGTTGCTGGATGTGTGTGCATTGGAAAGCTGCAAATTGTTTTTCCTTTCTTTTGTTTCTGTTTATCTGGGTTTGCAAATATTAAGCAGACATAGTTCTCAATATGGACAAATGTGCTGCAAAATGCCACTCAGCTGAGGAGATCATAGCTGTTTTTCAATTATTAAAAGCATATGCAGAAGAATAAACTCACAGCTAATTTCAGAATGAAGATTTGCAGCAAATGCATAAGCCCTAGTAAGTAAAGGGCATAAGACCTAGTATTCTGTTACCTAAACAGAAATACTGATGCATTTGAATACACGTAGCAAAATCCCCAGAGACAAGGAGCATTGTAGGTTGGCACAACTGCCACATACAGGTTATACCTACATGTCTAAGAGAGTGCCTGTTAAATGCCACATAGCCCAATTTTTCCAGTTACACTCCTCTTCTTCTCCCTCTCCTTCCCCTCCCCTTCCTTCCCTTCCCTTCCCTTTCCCTCTCCCTCTCCCCCCCTTTTTCTTTAAGGCCAGAGAGGAAATGCAGACAGTTCTGTGAACAAGGCACATCCACCAAAACGAAGCTCTGGAAGATAAGGGTGTAAGGGAGGATGAGGAAAGACGTGTCTGCATTACCACCCTCCACCTCTATAATTTCTATTTAAGAACCTCCCTGTGGGAAGGAAAAGGGATAAACCATGATCATTAACATCTGACTCAAGCCCTGCTCATGCAGGACCCCTTGCCGGTATCTAAGGGGATGTAGCTTAGGACAAAATTTTAGCCAAGAGTTGGGATGATGTTCAGAACAGCTTTAGTGAGTAAAGTGATACACCCTGCTCCCCTTGCTCCCTGTGAAAATCCTGGCCTGAAGCCAAGGATAGTCACACAGGTTCCATGGTATAATGAGAACCCATGCAACACCTACCCATCCCACTCCCAAGCCCTGAACAGTAGAAGATGGCTGTTCTTCCCACCATAAGGCATAGCTGGACCACACACGTGGATGGAAAACCTGCCCCATCTGTGTACGTGCTGGCATTTCACGGTTTGCTCATCAGCAGGCATTGGATGTCTCAGGGCAGGGAGTTTGGGTTGTTTTGTTGTTTTGGAAATCAAAATATGCAAGTGACCTCCTTCAGCTGCATGTCACAAAGGACATGTTTGGGTTGGCTTAATGGTCCAGCAGCATCTGTAAATTTTCTTTCTTTTGTCAGTTTGTGTCACAACCTCCGTGTTGTTTGAGTGTGCGGTAGGGACCACTGGTGTCTACCAGACCTATTTGTAAGCATTTTTTCTCCTCTGTCCTATCAATTATTTATGAAAGTAAAGCAGCTTAAGTATGACCAAATATCCAAACCTCTGGCACCAGGCAATGGATAAAGTAAATATTTCTATACCTTATGAAATCAAGGGAGTCCCAGATCCTTTGTAGTTGACTAGGTAGTGATACTCCCTTTATGTCTTTTCTGCTTGTTTGTAGAAGTGTCATTGTCAGGAAATATTTCCAATACAGTTTTTTCCAATACAGTATGGGAAAAATCCTTCTTTTTTCTTGCATGACTTTGTATTCTGGTTTTACATAGTGGAGGGGGAAGATGCACAGTACTCTGCAGAGGATAGCAGGATAGCACTCCCTTCTTTGAGACCTGACCTCCTGCTTGGTCAGGACTAAGCACTTCTACTCCACATAGACCTTGGCCGATTTGCTTTCTGCTTGGGCTTCAGCCTTTCCAGAAAGACTTACAAAGCCTTCATTGGTTCAGGAGTACAGCTCCCTCAAGGGAGCTACACAAACATCATCTTATGGCCTAGAAAAAAAAGATTATTTTGATGTATTGTTCAAGAAATGTTTTGAGTCCCAGCCAGCCACTTAGGGCCAAATGCTGCTCAGAAGACATAACTGCAAGTATGCGAGTCAGTATTTCCTCTCTGTGAATATAAATCTTTCCCTCTTTATCTGTCTTTGAACGCCACTTGTATCAGAGATCTGTGGGGGCTTGGAGATCAATTTTGACATGAAAATAATCAGAATCAATAACAAGTAGAAAATAAAACGGTCATCTTCAGGCTTTATGCAGCAGTCATTTTCAGAGTACCTTCTAGGTGTATGGAGGATAAGAGCTCCCTGACATGTGGATTGGTGTTTTTGTTCAGCCTGATGGGAATTTGTAACAAACATCACACCCACTTCCAGGTTGTGATAAGGTAGGGTTGACTTACTCCAGCTCCTTGTACAGTCTGCAGAGAGAAAGAGTAGAATAGCAGAAGGCTAGCTGTGTCTTGTACCTTATTTTAGTGTTCCAATTACCTGTGGGCAGCTTTAAACTTTCTCCATTCAAATCCTTGAGCCATCCAAACACCACCTGGCCAAATCCTTACCATTCTGCAGATATGTTTCTTGGCTCAGACATGGTGCCAGAAGTTACATGGGAACAGATTATTTACTGATTTTGCAAAGAGCCAGGAACTGTGTGTAGCAAACAACATGAGCCCCTTTTTTGACCTCAGGTACCAAAGTGCAAAGGGTAATACATTAGATACTTAGAGTCAATGGTCTGACTATAGTCCAAAATATTTATAAAAAATTAGTAGCCTTTGTAATGGGAACACCATGTAAAAACACCAGAAGCAGCTTGCCTTTCTCAGAGGAACCACTGGAAGCACTTGACAGTGCTATTTCACTTCCAGAACTGAACAGGATTTGGGCTGCACAGTCCTCACCAGACAGTGGTGTTCCCAGAGCCATTCGGTCTTCACACAGTGCTGCCTCACAGCTGCATTTGTATGGGATGCTCCTTTCCTCTCATTTTTTGTTCTGAATCATCTTCACCAAAGACCTTTCGTTCACAGAGTAAAGTTGTTCCAGTAAGCCGGGTTTTATTGTCTCACTTGCAGATTTTGTGGACAATTATTCACAAGGAAAATATTTATCTTGTTTTTCCCAATCTCATTTCTACACCTGCCAAATTGCCTCACCCTTTCCAACTCCTTCCGATGCCCATGAAGATCCCATTGTATCATTTTGGTCCATTTTGTAAGCTAAAGAATGTATTAGATTGCACAGGTCTGACTTCACTGCCAATTATGACAGCTAATTTGAATGTCTGCTAGTATCCCTGGGACCATATGATGTTCCTAACCAGAATGGCAACAGAATTCCAGCATGGCTCCATCATAGTCAGTGTCATTATTAGCAAAAAGATTTACTCCATAATGACCAATTTTGTTTGGTTTGTGCAGTGAATTCATGCATAGATGATGACAAGTTCTAATAATACTATTTCTCTGGTAAACCAGCAGCCCTTAAAGAAAGTGAGAAACTAGAAATCTCAAGTTTGTTCAGAAATATTTGACTCTATCATGGCTGTAGGGAAAAACTATTATGAACATCTAGCCATGTGTATTACAGCTTCAGAAACCTGATAGTGAATGAATGTTGGATTCTTTTAATTATTTTCTGTCTTAAATCTCCTGGATTGTTGTATGTTGGTTGTTTCTTTTGTGTTTTTTGGTTTTTTTAAGCCAATCTCATGATTTTGTGGTCCTAGTCTTGCACTTTAAACCCTGGGGGTTTACAGTAATATATGTAATGAATTTTATGGCTTATTTTAAAACTAGTTTTATAAACTATGGGTCTTAGGCCAGCTGCCAGATATTAGGAATATATGGCTACTTCTTGATAAAAACTTGCTGTCACTGAAGAAGATTTATGGTTGCAACAAGATATGAACTGATAGGAGTTTAAGTCCAGCCCGTGCAATAACAGAATTTATGTGCAGTTTCCTCCTCTTTAATCAGTGATTAGAGTAGGAATGTGATGCATTTGAACCAGTTAGTGCAAACTGTGCTTGTGGGAGTTACTTATTTGACATGACTGGAACTAGTTATGACCTTCACCTAAAGATTTCAGCTGATTCCCCCGGGAATTGAATGAGGCTCTATAGTCTAATCTGTCCCCTCAGTTGGGGTGCTACTGTTTCCTGCAGGCCTGGGGTGTTGAGCCTCTTTGTTACGCACTGACTTTGGCATGAGTTGCCCTCTGAGAAGTCAGGCCACACAGGGATTTGGTACATGAAAGCACCCCAAACTAGGGCATACTTTGACTATCCTAAGGGCACAAAGCAGTTTGGGGGCCTTTGGTGCTCTGGAAGTAGCCGCTATTCCCTGAGCAGCTGATAGGTTGGGAGGAAAAGAAGCTGAGTCAACAAGAGTGGAAAAGCCAGGAGAGCTCCAGAGGGAAGGGTCCAGTTTCCAAGCCCTTGTCCTGGGACAACGGTATGAAAAGTCTTGGGCTGCTGCACAGGGAGGCTGGTCTGAAGGAAAGACTGAATGGCATAAATTAAACATGATCCAGCATTATATAATACGTGGGGCGAATTCACAGGAGAAACTCACAAAGCAAAAACTGTGAATACACAGAAGAGAAGCCTTGACTTATGTATGGAGGAGAATTGATGAGTATGGTGAAACACAAGAAAGTGAGATTAAAATCAGCCAGAAAAGGTGGATGCATGCTGGTCCAGCAGCCTGTCCCTGATTCCATCTGCGTCTTGTGCTTTGAGCAAAGCAAGACAGCCAGGGAGAGAGGAAAGGAAAGCAAGGACATCTCTGGAGGGATGTGCATGAGGGAAAGGAGGCAGTGACCTTTCTTCTCAGCTGACTCCCAAACTGTTTTGGTGGGAAGGCAGGGATTAGCTATTGTTACTCCATATTCTAGATCACAGTTTGGTGTAGAGTTATACACCAACTGTTCAGGTGGTGTTCTGGAAGCCAAATTATCCTTTTACTGTCTTTATTTTTCCCTTCTCTTACACTTGCCTCCTATTCCTCTGCATCCTGCTACTGATTCTGCAAGAGAGAAAGACTCTGACTGCACTATTCCCAACTGGGCATATCTGGTGTTTCACTGCTCCTGTCGTTCCATCCAGATAAGCAGAAAGAATTTTGGTGGCAAGAAGGAGAACAAGTGGAAGGGAGGGATAGAGAAGAAAACTGCATCTGTAAGCTGAGAATGGTCCAAGAAAGCACAGCCACATGAAGAGAATATTTTGTCTTCAGCACAGTATGCCTCTGCTTGGAGTATAATGGAGAGGAAATCTCTGAGAAGCATTACAAACACATCTCCCAGCCCGGTTTATATACACACACATAAATGGCTCAGGTTTCACTCCCGTGGATTATTATTGTATCAGTGCAACCTTGAACTATATTTATAGTCGTGTAAGCTGCCGAGTTGCAACATGCTTCTTGTTTTTTCCTGGTGACAGGCAGCATGGCCCGAAGGGGTGATCACAACTGAGTATCAGTGGAAGAACTTGGAGTGTGGCCACTCGCTTTCTGTGTGGCCATGAGCAATTCCCTGCTTCTCCATGCCTCAGTTTCCCTACTGATAATAGCAGGAACGGTTGTTATCCCCAAGGCAATTGTAAGCGCTTTATTAGAGCTTCCTTTGGTGTTGAACAGCTGGTTGTAACCTGCTGGTTACAGTAGCTGAGTATAAGTGGTAGCAACAGCTACCATTTCTTGTGAGATCCTTTCCTCAGCCTCTGGTTACTGTGAGATAGAGCAGCAGAGGACTCTGGTGTAGGTGCTCTATGTGTCTTTGTGGAACCACCAGGGCCCCACCTTCACTGGGATTTCTGCAGGGAAGATACATAGGCTTAAAAGGCCTCACTATTTACATAATTACAGATAAGATGTCATATCTGCATACTTGAGAAAAACTAATTTTCTTTCAGAGACAGGCACTAGGGAAGACTAATTACTTAAGCTTTTCTTTTCTAACCACAAGTTACAGTTAGGAGAAGGCAAGAAGGTACCAAAAAGGAGAGCAAAGATCTCTGAGTCCTTGCCAGAGCTGTGGGGACCAACAAACAGGAGCACAGGTCTGAGGAGGTGGTGGCAGATGCCAGAGCTCACCCTTGGGTGGAAAGCTGTGCTGATGAAGCCAGCTGCAGAGTTCACTGACTCTTATTTGTCCAATACAGAGTTTTCTCACATTTCATGTGACATGACCCTGTTGCCATCATGCCTGGGCCTCTGGACAGAGTCTTGTTTTGCCAGGGTTCATTTGAAGTCTAAGGCCTGAAAGGTCACAACATCACATAGTTATAACTTCCAACTCCCAGACTGTCCTTTCTATTGCCAGTTCCTCATTCTCTTCTCTAGGTCCCTCCAAATGTGAAGCATACAGAAACCCGCTCTTCCTATTTCCTATAACAATTTTTATCGGGCTTGTGATGTACAGTAGTGCCCTCTTTGCAACTTCTATCTGTGATGGCAACAGAAAAGTGTTCACACAATTAGATGATTTTACATGGTTATATTTTTTTTCTCCTTTTTTTTTTTTTATTTTATTTTAATGAATAGCTATTTTTTTTTGGATTTTCACTGCCCTCAAAAATTCTCTCAGTCTAACGTTAGGGGCTACTCAGATGTAGAGAAGGCTTTCCTTTTTCAGCACATTCCTATCCTCCATAGTGTAAGTCCATGAGCCAAAACATGATGTGATCCTGGCAGCCCAGTTTTTGTGTTGAAAGTGTGCATTGTGCTCAGGCTCTTTCCCATTGGAGTCTTCTTTGTGCACCTCACAAAATTATGAAATCAGGAATGGTAACTCAGCAGCTAATTAGAATAATGATAACACCTTATCCTTGGCAGCTTACCAGCTCGCCTGACTGCAGCAGTCTCACGTTGGAGTTTTGTCTCACTTCAATGTCCAGGTCCTTGAATGCTGTGGTTACTCCAGAGGTGTGGGTCTCCCACCATGGCCCATTCCAACCCCGCATCTGGAGCACCATGGCCTCCCTCCCTTTCTGAGAGCCTTACAGTCTCAGCTCATCCCTGTTCCATGGCACACTCAGGGATCACAGACAAGAAGAGAAGCTGTGAAGTTGCACTGCTGTGAAGGGAATGCTTTAGGTGACACACATACTTCACAGCCTTTCCCCAGTCAGTGGAGGTACTGAGCCCCTCCTAGGTCACATCCTGTAGCTCACATCTAGATCTGCACTAAGAGGAAACAAAAATCAGAGTTGTCCCTTTCCGGAGCAGAGAAGAACTGGGAAAGATGAACAGTCACTTCAAACCTAGGAGTCCAATAAAATACTTATCTCCTCCATTATTACTTGTTTAAAAAAAAAAAAAAAGCATTTTTGAGTCAATTCCTGATTGTAGTTTTTCGGAGTGGGACAGGAGAGAGGAAAGGCTGAGTCACAATTTCTGAGCACTCAGCTCTTCCGTAATGCTTCATCACCAAGGATTTTAAAGTGGTTTTGACATATGAATGAGTTAAATTTCACCACTTCCTAGTCAGGCCAGGAAAACCTTTGCTGAATTCATTCACAGATGAAATGGAGAAAACCTTTAGGTCAGAGTTTTCCAACTTGGATACTTCGTGCTAGATACCAAAGCTAAAAATAACATAAAAATGTAGTGGATTTAAAGTGTATTTATCCATCCTTCTACTGTCACAGTAGCAAAGAATTACCTGGATTTATTTTGATTTATTTGAATCTGGTAACTCCAGACACCTCCTCTGCCTCCACCACAATTATCTATGAAAGGCTGAAGAGGAGGCAACTTTTCTGCTGAAGGGAGAGCTTCTCACTGTACAAAGTAGTAGCATCCTCCCTTCTTCCCTCTCTTCTTCCCTCCCTCTGGTTTTCTGTGTTCAGGACCATGGTAAAACCATTCGAGATGTTGGGGCCTTCAGCCCTTTCAGCTCCAGAGACACCTCTGATCAGGTTTCACTCCTTCTACTTCTCAGAGCTCTTGCACTGAAGAAGCTGGCCCTGTCCACGGTCACCATCTACATAGATATGAGGATATGAGAGTTGCTATGAATCTGCAAAATGATGGCTTGGACACAGGTAGGTCAGGGGGAATCCATGTGAAACCAGCCAAAGTTAAGTGAGTTACCTTGGGACCATTCTGGGGTATGAGCTGTCAGTGAGACTCCAAGGAGCCTGGGGTGCTCCTTGAGCTGGTGAGGCAAGACTGGGGACTGCTCACCTGCTGATCTTCGCCAAACTGTCAAGGCTGCTCGTCTGGGCTGGAGCTCTCCCTAGAGCTGCCCCCATTTATCCACCTCCAGACTCTTTGCCTGGACCTGCCTCAGGTTCTGGCAGAAGTTAAGACCTGTCCTGGCAGAAGTTAAGGTACCCCCATCAAAACCTGTGCTCAGTAGTTTCAGAGGAGTCACTCTGGGTATACATGGCCAAACACAAACCTTCAGCTGGGTACAAGACCTCCCAAAATGGCTGTTCTTTTCTTCTAGAGCGTGTCTTGAAGTCAGTGCTGCGCAAATGGGATTTTTGTGACAGTGGCATATTACAAGGCACCATGAGTAGACTTAAGGCTCTGGGCTAAAGTTTATTTTGCCTCTGTATCCCCACTGTCTGAACAGAAAGGCTGGCTTAGCTTGTAAATGTGACTTTACAGAAACATGGCAAAAGACAGAGATACCTTAAGCCAGTAAATGCTTCCAGATGGGGGGCATTTCTGGTGAACTTTTTACTTCTGTCTCTAAATGAGGCACTGTTAGTTTTTTACAAAGATCGAAAAGATTTGAGTTTTAGGTAGGGTTAAGTGTGGTGGACTTTC
>VYXB01001349.1:43561-55120 GCA_013397135.1 Pachyramphus minor
CTTTTTCTTTCTTTTCTTTCTTTCTTTTCTTCCTTCCTTCCTTCTTTCCTTGCCTCTTTCCCTTTCTTTTTGTTTCTTTCTATTCTTCCTTTATTTTTTTCTTTCTGAGCCTTTTCTCATTTTTCTCCTTTCTCTCTTTTTTTTTTTTTGGGGGGGGGGCGAGAAACAAGGCAGCTGAGAAGAAGGACACGCTGCTATTTCAAAAAGTGAAGCTTAATATATTCCTAGAAGCCCATAAATAGAGAAAAAAACAGGCAAAATAGGGAGAGCAAGCAAGTTTGACAGTAATAGCAGTGAGCTAGAGGAACATCTTGAAAGGAACTAGCCTTGTCTTAGGAAATTAAAAGGACATGTGTGTAGCTGTTAAAAAACCTGAAAAAAGTGTCTATGATTCTCAAGCAAGGCAGTCCTGCAGGAGGAAGTTTACAAGAACTAGGACTAGTAGTATCCGTGACTTTAATCTGGTGTTGGAAATTATTAGTTCTAAGCATGCTGGAAGGAATTAAGACCAAACAAGGAGTTTCAGTTTAGAATCTGAGTCTTTGATGCTTTATGAAAGTAATTTGATTGCATCAAATGGGTCCCAGGGATAGGAACCTTAGTCCATAAATATCACTGATCCACATCATTAAAAAACCCTCAATCTGCACTTTTTTTTCCTTCTTCTTTTTGCGGTGCTAATATTCGTTGGACATAAGAGGCCCACAGCTGAATCAGCAGGGAGATTGATTTCTCTCTCTCCCTTTAAAAGAGGGAAAGAAGGTCCCTTTGGGTCAGGGTTAAGGGCTTGGAAGGGGCCTAATGGGAAAGTTCATCTCACAGCTGCCAGCGGTATATAGTACCAGGCCCATGGATAACAACAGGATGTGGGTTTTGAGCACTGTCAGCTCCTTCATGATATATTTCTTTTTAATTTTCTCCTTTTAAAATAATACACCAGCAAAGAACATTCTTTATTATCATAACAAAATCTCTGCTCCAGTGACTCTGAGACTTTCCTAATTGTTTTCAATCTGTCAGGAGCGCTTTCTGTTTGCATTTCTGCAACCACTCAAGAGATTGCTGTAAGGAAAACAAACAAAAAAAAAATGGCCTGGGCTGACTGAGGGGTTGGGTAATGGGTTACAGCACTTTCACCTCGCGCAGCACTGCTGAGCAGGAACCAAAAGCTGAATTGGTTGGTACTAACTCGAGTATCAGCTCTGCAACAGCCGATTTTGAGCTCTTTTTAGCACTTCAAGTCACCAAATAGGTACAGTGACAGTCAGTGAGTTAAAATAAAACTCCAGTGATGGTGGAAGGCACAGGGAAAACACCAAATTCACCCAAGTGTGGAGATGGAAAGAGAAGGGGAAGAATGCATGCAGCTCTTTGCGCTGTCATCCTATGAATGACAAATAGCAGTGGATTTCCCACAGAGAAAAACACATCTGATCTAACTTTTCACACTGTTTCATAAAAAGTGATCTCATTAATGTGAGAGCAGAATGATTTCTGGGAACAGTCATATCCTGGCTGGTTGCTGTTGATCCTACAAGAGCCAGTGATGCAGGCAGCCTTATACAACCAGGGGTGCATCCTCACCAGTGCATTGTACTGGTCTTACTGTGGAATGGAGGGAGTGGTGGGAGCAGAGGGGCCACAGGGAAGGTGGTGCACAGGCGGCTCAGGGCCCCCTGCAGATATTTGCTGGCAGAGCTGGGCCATGGGAGGAGCACTGAGGAATTTTCCCAGCATCGTTCCCTGCATGTGTGGGTGTTGCCTCCCACCATGGAGCCGGCATCCTGTTACGAGTCTCCTTATTACAGCACGAATGGTGTGCCTCCACCCCGGAGTACTCCCTGTGGTACCACAGGCTGTAGGAGAGAGGTCCCACCTGGAAAAGCTGCAGAACTGAGATGGGAGAAAGCTGTCCTGTAGAGCAAGTCAGCTGGGCACTGAAGGCGGCATTCCCGTTGCCCATTGGAAATGTTCATGAGTTATCAAGCCTGTCGCTTTCCATTAGTGGTATAGGGACCAATGGTCTATCTACAGACAACTCAGAAAGAATCGCGTCCAGTCGTTGCCGCCTGGGGAATCTTTCTCTTGTCCCTTCTGCAACTGGACTTGTCTGTCCCGCATTGGCCTTTTCAGCCATCAGGGAGCCTGTAGCAAGCACGGGTAGAGCCCTTCGAAATCTTCGTTTGCAAAACCAAGCCATGATAGGGACCAATGGTCTATCTACAGACAGTCCAGACCTCTTCCTGAGCTTTTAGATAGGATGTAATGGTCATGATGATAATGGCCCATAGCCTTAGAGAAAACCTGTGAAGGCAACCAGAGAAAACAAAGGAGCTGTGGATCAAGTCCATTGAGTTTTATTCAGGATCACCTGGGAATATGAAGACAAAACTGGGCATGAAGCTCCTGGATCACTGCTCAGTGTTGTAACCCCATGTTCCACTGGAACCGTCCTCCCTGGTCATCAGGGTTCTGTATGTCAGTGCAGAAGGAGCTGAAGAAGAGTCAGGGCTGGATTTGCATTTGTAAACAAAAAAGCAGAACCACCACTGTCGGTATGTTTAGAAGGAACTCATCACCCTGGCATCCGGTGTGCCCAGAGCTGCTGTCAACTACCAGCACTGAAAAGTTCACACCAGAACTTAAAAGCTCTGACCATCCCGAGAGAAAGGTCTGGGTGACGAAGGGGTTGGTGCAGAGTACCCAGAGCTTGTGTCAGAAAGGCCTTATCCTGCTGGTTTGGAAGTCACAGCTCCTTTTACTCTGCCAGACTTCCCACATGTGCTTTAGGCACATCCTTCAGCTTTATCTGTGTGCCTGTGTAAAATAGAAGGTATTACCTTACTCTGTCTCACCAGAGAGCTTGTAAAAGATAGTCTGTTCTAATTTTCAGGGTCCCTCATGATTGTTCATGCATGTAACTTTAAAAACTTCAGCTTAAAAAAAGCAAACCATCTTTGGGACCCCTACTTGGTCTCAGTATTTGGGAGGGGCTCACAGTCAAAAAAAACCCACCAGGTTCCTGTTCCCACTGCTGCACAGAGGTGGCTGAAAAGTCTTTTAGTGGGGCACGGTTTCCCACCTGTTTTGCACCAGTGTAAGAAGTTCTGCTAAATGCAAGACATCAGTCGGGTCCATGCTTTTCCACAGGAAGTGCTGGACACAGAGATAAGCTTGTTCAACTTAACACTGAGATTACAGTAAATCTCCAGCAACTAGGAATGCGAAGCACGGCAGCCACAGGGTATGTGGGGGCTTTGTAACGTTTTTTATGAAGAAACAAAATTGCTTTCCCTCTCACCTTCTTGAGAAGGGGAGATAGATCCCTGGTTAACTGACTTGTCAGGAGTGTTGTTGCTACTACTCATTGTCCTCCCTGTGCCCTTTGTCTGCCTTTGTTCTCTGCAGCAGTGTACAGAGACATCCAGTGTGGCTGTGGGCAGTGGAGGAGCAAACAAGTTCTAGAACAAAATAGAAAAAACGTTCTCATGTAAACCTTATTAATAATGGAGAACAAGTGAAGAGAAATGGTAAAAATAAATGGTATTTCTTGTTGGAAAGAGAGAACGTACTGCTGCAAAGAGGGAATGTGAAAGGTGAAGCCTTTCAGAGTTTACATCACTCCCTCATAAAACAATTTCAAGTTATTTCACAGTTACTGCAAGATTTAGCCAAGCAGTGGGATGACAGACATCACTTACAAATAAACAAATAAATCAGTTTTATATCGAGATTTTTGCCTTCTTTTTTTTTTTCCTCCTGAAATGATAAAGCCTTTTATCAGATTAAGCAAATATGGCCCATATAGCATTGCTCAGCAAATGCATGACTCTTGGAGACATACTGCCAGCAGGGACTGTGGCTTAGCGAGTCATTCATTATTCAGAGCCATGGGACTACTCTGGCCCAGTGCTCCAGATAGATGTTTTAAAGATGCAGGTAGTTTTGAGCAGAGAGTACCTGTTATTCTGCCCATAAGTCTCTGCCATAGTACAACATAAAGTCCTCCTAAGACTGTGGTCTACACGTTCTTTCTCTTTTATGCTGGTCATTAATCTCAGAAATGCATATGAAATTGATTTCCTTTTCATGACATTGTTTTCAAATGACTCTTCTGTTTTCTTCTGCTTGTTTTTGGCAATCTCAGTGACTTTGGAGCTACAAGGAATAAAATTCAGAGCTTTTCCAAATGTTTCAGTGCCGAAGTGGTCAGTGCTTATTTCCTCCCATGTTTATTGGTTGTGAGTGTAGCAAGAAGTTAAAAAGAGTGGGGGCATCACGATGGTAAAACTCAATGCAAGAATGTAGTAATCAGAAGAAATTAGATCATTTTGAGCTTACAGATTCTTTGGAACTTACAGAAGTAGAACCAAGAGCAGAACTTGGATGCTAAACCCAGTAGTCATTTGGGGTGTTGGGTTTTTTCAACTACGAAGTCCAGAAAGAGAAAACAGAAGAGTCAGTTGCAGTTCTGAATAGCAAAGTTCCCAAGTAGGAAAACTCTCACAACAGCTCTTCCCTTGCCTGCAAACAGCAAGCTTACATGCAGGGAGGGGGAAAAAATGCAGCCACATTCCTTTCGCACTCCCACTCGCCTCTGAGGTTCTTCCACTTCCTTCCTATGGCTTTTTTTAGAACTGTAGTGTTTTTCTCACGTCCGGCAACAAAGGATGTTTTGTGCTGCTCCTGAGGTTGTTGGTTTCTTTTTTTTTTCTTTTTTTCTCCCCCCCCTCCCCCCCCCAAATCCAGATCAGATACAGCTATGGTGTTTGAAAATATCACTCTTGTTTGTGTAGAAGCAAATTTTTTTCTCTCTCTGGTACCTTACACATTTGATCTATTTCCAAGGATTTGTTTAGTAGATTAAATTCTCCCACCAGAGTCAACATTTGTATTTTCCTGCAACCTTCTTATTTACTTGTGAAAACCACCATTCTGCAGCTGTAAAGGCAGAACAATATTGGGGAGATTACAGTGATTTCTGTGCCCTGTTCATGAATTAAAAATTGAGTCACTCCAGAATTGCCGTGGTGCAGGTGAGAGAAAAGCATGGTGCATAAATTGTTTCAGCAAATCCATAAAACTCACAAAAGCTTATAAAACCCACAAAACTCTTGTGATGTTCCCAGTAAAAAATCAGTGAGGAGACAAGGAGGAGCACATCAATAATGGAATTACAGTCTCCAGCCCCTAGAGTCACTTCTCCCATTTTACAATAGTGTAACATCATGAAATAAGAGTGGAGATAATCATTCAGGATTAAACCTTTGGGGTTTGATATATTCTTGTCCCCACTCACTATAGCTGCGTCTTCTTCACAGTGATGAATTGACCATGGTCACACACGTTGACATTACTCACTTTGAGAAGTAAAACCCCAAATATCAGTCATCACCATGTCAGGGACCCTGGATATTGGATATTCAGGCATTCAGTGTTTCCAATTTATTATAATTTGTAGGCAACTAGACAAGGTGGGGGGAAAGCCCATGGACAGCCTGGAATTATATCATAAATCTCCAAAAACCCTAATGTAATTTATAAGACTACCTTCAGTTCCTCAAACAGGGAACATGAATGATACAGTGAGCCTGAATTTGACCTTTTGCTCAGCAGTGCTGCACAGGTGTTATTACACTGTTGGCTTTGGCTTCTGAGGGAGTCAGTGCATAAATGTCTTGCAAAGGAAGTATTCAGCTCAGTGAAAAAATGTAAGCATTGCTATCTCAGTGCTTGCTTCATCTTGATAGTCAGGGTGAAGCAAAGAGAAAATGAGAGGCCATGAGACTTCACTTCCTGGTGTGGGAATCCCTCCTGGTTTGTGCAGATGTGGATAGAGTGAGGTACCACCCACTGTCACTGCAGACATCCTTTGTACTGCACATAACTCAAGAAATATGCATACCCATCTTACTTGCTGAGTGTTTTTTTTCCATTTTCAGAGAAATAACAATACCAGCCATCCAAAACAGTCAGCCAAATTCAGGAGCCTTCTGGATCTCTTACAAAATGAGCTCTGATTAAGAAAACTATTTGATTGCTACTTTTGTGGCATGTCTGGCTTCCTATCCCTGCTGCCAAGTTTCTCAAAGAGGAAGGAGGTACTTTCTGCCATTATATTGCCAAAGCCTTTCAAGAGCCTTGGAGCCTGCTCTGGTGGGTGGTGAGCCTTCATGTATGCTCTGGGGAATCATAATGCCACACACACAGATGGGGGTACCTGTGCAAACTGGGGATGTCCCTGTGACATGACTATGGCTTTATTGTCTGTCTTCTCCCCTAACAACAGTCTGAATGGAGGGAGAAATGTCAGATCTGAGTGACTTGAGTTGCCACTCAAGTACCACCATCTCTCCGAAAGTCTAGCTCCAGAAATTTGTGCTATAGTGCCATCCCTCCCACCTTTCCTGCTAGATTATTCCTCCCCAGCCACCCAGAAAGCAACACAGACCTGAGACACAGGCATTTGAGCAGCCCATGGCCGAGACAGACATGTGGAGACTGCTTCACACTAAGATGCCAGGCAGTGAACTGGGATGCCAAAGGAATGTTCGCTTGTTTTATCCACCGGTTCGGATAAGGGCTGTGATTCCGACCGTCAAAACCCCAGGGTGGTAATATCTCAAACAAACACATCTGTTTACCAAAAGTCAGTCTGTCTTCCATCAGGTTTGGCTAACATGAGCTAGCAAACATGATTTAACCTCGGCCTTTTCCTTGGGGTAGGCACTTGCAGCTCCTTCCAGAAAGGCATTGTAGTTGAGTGGCTGGGTGAGGATACCATCAGCTGAAAGGTGGTGTCAGATGGATGTCCATAGCAAGACCTGGCTGGCACTACAAAACCTTGCCAGCAGAAGCTAATTTTGTCACTGCAGTGGGACACACCATAACAGACCTGTGAAAAGTCCTGGCTAGCTTTTCTGTGATCCAAAGAGATCCCCAAGCCATCAGCTGATGGTTTCTTACCGAACAAGCGCCATGGCTTATGCCAGCCCCATGCCTCCGTGGGAGGATGTGGTACTCCATGGATGTAGCCAGTGTGCAGCAGTGCAGTGAGGTCAATGTTCATCCAGACAGAGAAACAGCATTGTCAATGTAGCCTGGGAAAACAGCCTGCTAGTCTGTGGTCAACTCACTTTGCAAGTCAAAATAAAGAAAAAAAAATTAGTAAAGCTGGCTATTTTTTTTACTTATACGGCAGAAATACCCTTAACTACTTGTCCAAGTAGCAGAGAGGGAGATGCTGTGAAGGCTTTACCTTGCTCCTGCGCTGCCCTGGCCATTACCATCTCAGCCTCCAGTCAACCCAGGTCACACTGGCAGCCTAGTCTTGCTGCTAGTATTACTTTAAAGTTGCTGGCTTACATTTGTTTGGATCCATTATTAAAAAACAGTTTAAAACTTCTTCCGTAGAGGCAGCTCAGCTTTACTTCAGTAAAGACAAACAGGTGTTGCTGTGACACCAGCAGACACCTGTGCTACTTCCCCAACACTGAAACATTTCCTAGATTAGGAAGGTGATGCCTCCATGACCCTGAAGTGGAGTCTGGCATAAGGAGATGAAATGAATCTACTTTTCCTCTTCGAGAAAATGTGATTTATGAGCAGGAAGGATCCACCTTTCAAGGTGGGCAAGTGCTGTGGGACAGAGCTCCAGCTTGCCCAGCCAAGGTAGCACCCAGGGCTGCAGCACTCCATCCTGGCCCTAATGCTGAAGGGAAAGGAAGGGTGAAAGTGTGTGAGACTTGGCAAATCTTCATGAATCCCTGGAGGAACAGCACGTGGGAGAGAAATGCAGCCCCTAGATCTACTCTACAAATCCCAAACAACCTGTGGATAAATTTCAGCTGAAAACTGGCTCTTTCATGTCTGCGATAAATGCACTTAACAGCCAAACAGAGACCCTTTTATATTTAAAAATCAAAAAAGCAATTAATTATTGGAGTCAATATGAGCTGGGAGCTGGCACAGTAGCAGAGCAGTGTCTATAGAGATCTGACTGTAGCAGAAGCCATAGTGGCTTTAGAGCTCATGCATCCGTCAGCCCAGGGGCTGGCATTTCACATGCAAAACTGCTCAAACACAGGCACAAAACAGATTGATGCCCCATGGTGGTGGTGTTGGTAGGCAGCAAAAAGGGAAGGCAGCCCCTGAACCCCCGTAAGAGCTTAATGGAGTCAGTGCTACTTTGTCAAACCCAGCCTGTCTCAGCATTTGGGCATACTCAAGCTATAATGCTTGCCTGTCTCATTTACTGTTCTCCAGTGGCTGTGTGGCAGCAAGTGCCAGCGTGTGAGAGGCAAGCTTTGGAGGTTAGTGGGCAAGCCCTGAGAGCCAGAGCTACTGATTTCTCCTTCGCATAGCTGGATAGTCTGCTTTGGTGTGGGATGAAGCGTTGCACACCAAAGCCAGGCTCAGCTTTTTCTGTCTCAGTGTTTACCTGAGACAGATCATGATGTGAGGTGGCAAATGGTACTTAGGGACTCTTGGTTTCGTTGGCAGAGATTCAGTAGCATTTGATCTTCCGTTGGCTCTGAGTCCTTTGGACTTCAGTGAAAGTCTCAGAAGGGAGCTTTCCTTATCCTCCAGGAAAATCCTGCTTTTCTTTTTTTTTTCTCTAAAGCCCAGCTCTTGCCACTTGCTAGCTACAAGCTGTCCTCCTGGATTAGCAACTCAATGTGGTAATGGAAGTCAGCTGCGTTATCTGTTGCAAGATACTTGCACACGACTGAGGTCCTGATGTTTGGTGAGCCTAAACCAAGTGGAGAAATGAAGGAGAAGCAGGACCTGAGCTGGCAGAGGCTGCATCTTGGAAACTGATGTGGTGCTCTGATTTGAGCTGAGGCGAGACCTTTGAAGTGCAATCTTTGGGCAGCTGCCTGGACCAAAAGCAAAAACTGCACAGGACATCCACTTTGCTAACGATAATGAAAGTAGTTCCTGGAGTGATTTGCTTGTTCTGACAGCAGCACAGTTTGGTTGAAATATGTACAAATTAAAATTTTTTGAAAAAACCAAACAAAACAAAACCAAGAAAGAATAAAAGAGGAACTTGTAAGGGAGGGCTGCTCCTTTCCTTGTCCAAACTGGTAATTCCCAGCAAAGCCATGATTCAAGCACACAGTGACGGCTCTTTTAACAGGATCAAAGGAATAATTATATGCAGTGGAATTCTTCGAACACAAAAATCGCGTGTGATCCTCCCGGCGTGAGGAACTGGCTGTGTGTGTGCAGAAAGCTCCCATTTGCTTGGCAGACAGGCAGCCTCAGCCGGCCGCCACAGCGCTCTCCCTCAGCTGCCTTCCACTGTGCAAGCCCACTCACTGCTTCTGGGCTGGCCGAGTTGTAGGAGGATGTGGAGATCCTTTCTTTTTCTATGTGTTCAGGGGATGAAGGGAATGTTTCCTGAAAATCGACCACTGCCTACTTAGTTTATCCTGGAATGGAAACTTTATTTATAGATGCAAGAGCAGCCATAGGCACCTGTGCCCTAGCAACAGCCTTTGTTTGAAGGGGGAAGGGGTTGAAACCAGGTTCTCCAGGGAAGAGCCTAAGGGTAGAAAGCCAGGGTTAGGAGTGATATCAGCAGCCCATCTGAAGTGCATGTACACCAATGTACACAGTTTGGGAAACAAGCAAGAGGAGCTGGAAGCCATTGTGCAGCAAGAAAGCTATGACATAGTTGCCATCATGGAAACCTGGTGGGATGACTTGCATAATGGAAATGCTGCAATGGGTGGCTACATGCTCTTCAGAAGAGATAGGTGAGATAGGAGAGGTGGAGGGGTGGCTCTAGGTGTCAGAGAGTCTCCTGAGTCTCTAGAATTTGAGGTCAGTGACAATAAGGTTGAGTGCTTATGAGTCAGATTCAGGGGGAAGGCCAACAAGGCTGACATCCTGGTGGGAATCTGTTATAGACCACCCAACCAGGATGAAGAGAGTGATGAATTATTCTACAAGCTGCTGACGGAAGTTTCAAAATCACCAGCCCTTGTTCTTGCGGGCAACTTTAACCTGCCAGATGTCTGCTGGGAACACAACACAGCGGAGAAGAGGCAGTCTAGGACATTCCTAGAGTGCGTGGAGGGTAATTTCCTTTTGCAGCTGATAAATGAACCTACCAGGGGCCCCATTAGACCTGCTGTTTACAAACAGAGAAGGGTTGGTGGGAGATGTGGTGGTATTTGGCCATCTGGGGACAGTGACCACGAAATGATAGAGTTTTCAATACTCAGTGAAGTAAGGAAGGGTGCCAACAAAACCTCCATCCTGGACTTCCGGAGGGCAGACTTTAGCCTATTGAGGAGGCTGGTTCAGAGAGTGCCTTGGGAAATAGCCCTTAAAAACAAAGGGGTCCAGGAAGGATGGACATACTTCAAGAAAGAAATCTTGAAGGCATAGGAGCAGGCTGTCCATGTGCAGGGAAAGGCAAAGCCAGCAGGGAAGACAACTGTTCTGGCTGAACAGGGAGATTTTGCAGGAAATTAGGGAAAAAAGGAGAGTCTATTGCCTTTTGAAAAAAGAGGAGGCAACTCATGAAGTGTTTAGGAATGTAGTTAGGTCATGTAGAAAGAAAATTAGAGAGGCAAAAGCACAATTCAAACTTAATCTGTGTTACGGTAAGAATGTCGAGGTGGCCAACAGGAACAACAACAAGTGGTGCCATGAGAGAATAAGAAGCTTTATTTTTGAGCAGGCATCAATATTAATAGAAAATGTGCAGCAACTGTGTCATTTGCTGATTGGATAGTTATTACCTAAAAGGACGCTAACACCTTTTCCATTGGTGAGTTCTAGTCTAAGAAAGCTTTGCTTTCTGTGAAAGTGTATCAGATAATAACATTGATTACAGTAAGAGAAAACACAATTCATGCATTCCTATGTTTCTCTGCTCCCATGGGAATGGTGCACTCCCCTGCCAGTGCATTTATCTGTTCTCATGGGAATGGTGTACTCCTCTGCTGCTTGCTCTCTCTGTTCTCAGGGCCTGGTCTCAGGCCTTCAGACTCAATGTCCTCTGCAGAAGGCTTTGCAGTCCAGCTGCTTAAGCCCACAAATCTGGCCACTTCTGTTAAAGACAACAAAAAGTGTTTTTATAAATACATCAATAGCAAAAGGAGAGGCAAGGAAACCAACATTTTTTTTGGACACAAGAGGAACATAATTACCAAAGACGAGGATAAAGCTGAGGTACTTGACACATTCTTTGCCTCAGTTTTCAACTAGAAGACATTTTGTCCTCAGGACAACTGGCTTCCTGGGTTGGTAGACAGTGACTGGAAGCCAAATATCCCCCATTATTCAGGAGGAAGGAGTCAGTGACCTGCTGAGCCACTTGGATCTCACAAGTCTATGGGACCAGATGGGATCCATCCTAGGGTGATCAGGGGGCTCGTGGAAGAGCTCACCAAGCCACTCTCCATCATTTACCAACAGTCCTGGGTCACTGGGGAGGTTCCAGATGATTGGAAGCTGGGGAATGTAATGCCCATCCACAATAAGGGCCAGAAGGAAGACCCGGNTGCCCATCCACAATAAGGGCCAGAAGGAAGACCCGGG
>VYXB01001350.1:2383-28961 GCA_013397135.1 Pachyramphus minor
ACGGGATTAATCTCTGCCAGGGAAAATTTAGGCTGGATATTAGAAAGAAATTCTTTACAGAGAGAGTGGTCAGGCATTGCAATGGCCTGCCCAGGAGGTGGTGGATTCACCGTCCCTGGAGGTTTTTAAACTGATTTTGGACATGGCACTTAGTGCCATGGTCTAGTAAATGGATTGGAGTTGGACCAAGGGTTGGACTTGATGATCTCTGAGGTCTTTTCCAACCCAATTGATTCTATGATTCTATGATTCTATGATTCTGTTGCCAAAAATCCCTTTCAAAAAGGAAACAGTTCAGTACTTTCTGCCTTTTGGCATATGTGTAACCACAATCAGATGGGGGTGCTGTTGGATCACTGGAGGAGCAGAGCCTGCAGTTGCTCAGTGGTGGTGGTTGACAGGGGGCGCTGTTGGGCTCTGGGGGGGTTGCTGTGTGGGGCCCCGGTTTGCGGGAGAAGCAGAAAATGGAAATTTTCCTCCCCCACACTGAGAAGGGAAAGGGGAAAAAGGGGGCTCTTCCGACAAAACTCACGCTGTCTGCGGTTGGCTGTGGCTGGGATTTCCCCCCTTTCGTTGATGGACACATACAGCAGCCAACAAGGGATCACAGGTGGGAAAGGGCAACCTCCTCCCCAAAAGGTTCCTCTGCAAGTGGATCAAGCCTCTCCGATGAAGTCCGAGCATGTCTGGGCTGGGGGCAGAACAGGGTGCAGGAAAGTGGAGGCAAACCAGGGCCAGAAGCAGCCAGGTGACCAGGCCGAAAACAAAGTGAACCTTGGACCCCTCCAACACACACCTTCCCTGAGTTAAGGCAAAAGTTAAGTGCCTCCTGTTTCCGAGGAGGGAAAAAAAACCTCCTCACCCCTCCCCACAGCCTTTGGAGGGCCATCAGCTTGGAATGTGGATCTGCTGGTTAGTTCTTTTGTGTTTGTCAATCACCCAAGGCAAACCACCCTCCCCCATTCAACATCTTTCTTTTACAGNATATTCATATTAGATTACAATATTCATAGCAGGTGGAGTCAAGGGCGGGTTTGGAGGCGTGGTCTTCATTTTGGGGAATGATTTGGGGGTACATCCGGTCTTACTTCATCGGAGGGTCTCATTTTTACTCCTCTTTGTCGGTGACCTTTGGTGAACTTCTGAACTTTCCATTGTTTCGTGTTCTATTTGCTGAAGCCTGAAGAAAGCCTTGGCTTCAGGCCTATTTTACCTATTCAAATGTCTACCTTAGCCCATTTGGCTATAATTTATTACCTCTGAGCTCTTTGTACAATGTTTAGGTCTGCTGGGTTTGTACAGAACAAAATTTCCTTTGAGTAAGGTAGAAAATGGGGGGGAGAAGAAAAGTGGGTCTTTGCAGTAAGAAATTTGATTAACCCTTCTAAAGTCTTGTTTCGCTTCACTATGACAAAAGCTCACATCCCACCTGTCAACAATTTACACAATACAGTTAATGATTTTATTGAACAATGAGAGATTTTTCATTCCATACTTTCCTCCTCAGACCTACTGAGTCAAATTAAACAAGCCTTTGTCAAGATTAAAAAAGAAAATGAATGCGAGGGAGACCATCAGAATCATTAAGTACTAGTATCAGTATGGTTATCCTTCCTAAAATGCTCTCACCCTGAAAATATCACAAATCTGGACACATTCTCCTCAAATATCCAGTTCCAAGGTTCATTGTCCTAGTTAGAACAGCTGGGACCAGTTCATCACTGTGTGGGTGTAACCCAAACTGTGTGTTCTATGCCCTCTATGTAATTTCCTAGAAACTCTTAACAACAGACCATTTGCAACAGCTGCCCAGATCACACCTGACCCCTCAGGCTATGAGCTGGGTGTTAAGAGGCCTGTGAGATAGGAGGATGTTCCTGTCCTCACACCCAGGACTCACAATCACCCACTGTGGAACTCCCTGCCCTGGGGAAGGCGCTGGGCATTCCAGCCTGAACCTGAGGGTATTTAATCTTGGGGTCTTGGGACTTCTGGTACCACTCGTGGGATCCAGAGGAGGACCAGAACCTTGACTGGACTGTGACCACCGCTCTCAACCAGACTGTGACCATCACTTGCACCAACAGGTTTTTCCTCTCCTTTTACTTTTGGACTCAGGGGGCCCACGTGGTTCATAACCAACGAACTACCACAAAAAGCATTTCCTTCTGTACATGATTTTTATTATTTACATAATACAACAGAGCATAGATGCTGGATAGGGTGATTATGTGCAATACCTAAGTATGAACTATCTGTACATGCTTGCATATGTGATAACTAAACTGAAAGAACAAAGTTAAAGCAAAAGCTTGATGCTTTTAATAGTGAACTAAAAAACTGATTGAACACTGCAATAAAAATCATAAGTAGCATCTTGTGCACATAACTATTTACACATGAGAAGAGGCATTACAACACTCATCTACACTATACTTGATTATATAAACCCCCCCCACAAGTTTCATACATCACAAAAACCCCTTCCATTATAACGCAGAAGTGATATTACCAGACAAGCATCAGTGAACTCTACTGCCCTTTCTAGTTATTATACAAAGCTGTAGATAATGGAGCCCATGCACTACACCCAAGAACACTACAGTCCTACACCCAAATACAATTAAAAATTATAAACCAGCCCTCCAAGAGTGGTTCCAGCTCCCACTGAAGACTACAGGAGTCATGTTGGGTATGATTTCCATACCCAATTATTGTTACATTTAAAACTTTTTTTTTTAATTGAAAAAAGCTCCTAATGTTATTTTGAACCCAGAACACACTGAATTTAAGAAGTACATGAATAATAAACTGCTCAAATACTTCTGCAACTTACACAGATGCATGTGTCACTTGATAGAGTTGTTGTGGTATGTCTAAAAATCCCACATGCAGCTTTTGGTTTGCAAGTTAATTTTGGCACAATATTGTGCTACACAATGTTATTAGCTATGCAAGGAAAAGCAGACAAGTGTTGCAGGCCAGTTCTTAAGTTTCTAACAGGACATTTCCTTTGGGAAATTATTTTCATTTTCAAGATTCTAAAGTTAATGTTATCTGTTCCAAAATAGATTTCTTCTTATACATATCCCTTCCCCCCCCCCCCATTTTTCTGATTGCAATTGCTAAATTACTTTTTTATTAAATATGACACCAACACTCATCTTACTGGGTGGTAGAGCCCTGTACATGTCATATTCTGCTGGAAAACAATGATGTGTGGAAACTAAAAGTAGAATAAGATTTTAAATGGATAGAAGTAGACCACCAGCCTTTCTGGCAAATCCTTCTCCCAAACAGGCACAGTCTTTGGCTAGTGATATATATTTTGAACAGCTCAAAAGGCAGATCTGCTGCAAACATGAAGTATACATCTGTTTGGCACATGTGAACTAGAGCCTGTCTCTTCTGTGCATGTGTCTTCCTGTGCAGGTTCTGACCTTCCAATCATATTCTGAGAAGAGCATATGCATTTTCAAGGGCTGTATCTATCCAATTCTGCCTGTAACAAACACTCAAACATTCTGAAATATTGTTAAGGCAGACAAGGCTAAAATTAAAACTTTGGAGAACAAAAGAAAATGGCCATGCATCTGCTCTTTAATGCCTTCCTAGGGTATATTAAAATAAAACAAATAAAAGTCAGTCTTTTTACAAGTAGGCTAGTTTATATTCTCTGGATTTTTTCAGCTACCACAACTGGATTCTCTTTCCTGATTTTTGCTGCAGCTTCTGTTTTGTAATCATATGGACAGTTATGCTTGTCAGAATAACGGTGAAGTCCACAAAATAAGTTTCCACATCGGCAATCAAACCCTGTATAAAGAAAAGGAAAAGCAACATCACTAGGAAGCTTCGGACTTATGAAAGCTATAAATTAAGGGCTTAGCCATTACAAAGGGGGTATTTGCAGCTACTGTAACAGATTAAGTGAAATGAATATTTTCAAATATCAGCTTTATTAAGGGATCTAACATTATAGATTTTGAAACAACAAGAAAAAGTTTAATGCATACAGATTTCAACATATTTAATCTAGTAAGAGGCAACTAATCATACAAATCTATTCAATATTGGTATAGTGCTATCATACCCGTAAGGCCAACCTTCTTTCTGCATGTAAAACATCTGTTCCTCTTTGGTTTAGGCAGTTCAGAAGCTGTCTCTTCACTCTCTGAAATACTAAGTTGAGAAACTGATGGGCTTGGTTGAGTAACAACTGTTAAAGCAAGAAATAAAGGTTATTTTCTTCCTTTTCTTGACTTCACTAGCATGTTTGTATTTATCAACAGTAAATTCCCCTCTACTAATACCCTGAAGTTTATTGTCTGAAGTACTAAGTAGAATAGGTATTCTATTAACTTTCCTTTTATCTCTATAGAAAATGATCAAGTTTTCCCCACTGTTCCATCATCTAGAAAATACAGGATACCTAGTGTTATCACCTGTATACACCCATATAGGTCATGTATACACAATATTAAAAGTAATATGACCCAATTTAAATTAATCCAAAACAATAACAACATTGTCAAAGTTGCTGAACAGAGGGGATACTTGTGGAAAAGTCAATAGAAACATATTTTAGAAACAAGTGACATTTACAGTAATGCTTTTTTGTCATCGTGCCAAGTTATTCTGCCACTATAGTTGCCAAGTCAGATGATCTAAAACCTGAGTCAAACAGTACAACACCTAACGTTCTTGAGCTTCAAACCAGATTCTGTGATACATCAAGCATACTACTACAAACCACACAGCTCAAAAGAGCCTTTGTTTCAGACACTTTTTTTCACTAATTTAAAGAAAAAAAAAACATATTTACATTGGAGATCAGTATCCTTCTACTATATTCATCCTTAATGATCAAGCGGTTTGAGTTGAAATGGCTTATTTTTCAATTGCCTTTGTCATGAACACTTTTGGTCAAATTTGTCACTTTTTACTCAAGTTTATGCAGAATAAAAATGGGTCCTTTTGTGAACTACTGTGGATCTGTTAGTTTCCTTTGAAAAATTAATTTTTTTATCAGTGGTTTTTAAAATCCTTTTAATATTCAAATTAGTGCAGAGGAAAGTCAAGGGAGATGTGTTTGTATACAAACTTTAACACATACAACCCAAAGAGTCTGTCCCTGTTCAGTTTTCCTGGACACTCAGTTGTATGATTACATCTATTGTCTTAAAAGATAATGAGCAAGCTATAAAATACACCCCATAATTAACAAGTGAGAATATAGGTTTAAAGGACTCACTTGTAACCAACTTCATGCATACAAATAGGATTTCTTAGTTGAGATCCTTTTGGATCAGTAAGCATTCCACGCTGAAAGTGGATTTTTCCAAACATCATGAACCCCTTATAGTTAACTTTTTATTACCTTTACTATTAATACCTGCTCTTATAAGATTTTACTTGTATTATGGTCATATGCCTATTACTACTAACACAAAGCTTCACAGATCCAAGCCCCATTTCACAATTCACTGTAGAAGTTAACAAGGAGAGCCTCCAGTCAGTAGTTCATATTTCAGATTGTGAACAAGATTCAGTAGTGACAAACTTCCAGAGGTGACAAGAAACTTCCAGTGCTCATACCCAAAAAGTCTTATACAGTACTTTCTTATGCAATATGATAACTGTAAGTCCTAAGGAACAACTCAAGCTCTTTACTGACTTTATTTTTGAATATTCTACAGATTTTTCTAGAAAGTGTGAAGAGTTGAACTCTTCACATCAACACTGTTTTGCTAATTCTGAGGACAACAATACTATCCAGTCTTGGATATATAATATTTTTTCCATATTTAAGCATGCTATTAATAAAAAGCAAAGGTATGGCACTACAATCATAACTGCTATTAATAATTTTCAGAGTAATTTCCACAGCTGTTTTTTTATTAAACAATTCCTTTGTCTTGACAATTAATATTTTCAAGATGAACAGGTATAACCCTTTGAACTTGTCTTTAAACCCCAAGGAAAGTAGTGTTCAGTATCAGATTGTCTAGTTGAGAGGCTGTGACCGAAAAAAATCAGGTTAAAAGCACTGATGCGACAGTGTAAGCCTGTTGGATATGACAGACCTTAGATGATAGGCATTAAGAAATTGACTAAACATCTCCCAAATCAAGCAGCATAGTCAAGCTCCTTTTTGATTTGTTATATTACCAATCTGTTTAAAATGAAATGGTAGTTGTAAGTTATGGCAGATGGAAAAAGGGAACCTTCCAGTTCTCTCTCCCATCCCACTCTGGGGGAGTAAGCAAACGAGCAGCTGTATGTGCTGAGCTGCCTACCAGGGTTAAACCACAACAAGCATTTTTGGTGCCCAATGAGGGGCTTGAAGGGTTTGCGATAACGACAGATTTGACTGGAACATGCTAGGTCAAATTTATAGCTGTTAGTGCTGTTTAGCTAGTAATCAGCAGGCTTCTGAGGTTGCCATGGACTTCCTTGCCTGACTGTAAATTGTAGTGCTCGTTAGTGGCTGCTTATCATCTTACTCTGCTGTGTCTGAGAACATTTTGATAAGAGCAATGACCATGCATGCACATGGGCTGGCAGATGGCCAGGGCATTGCTGCTGTACTGGACAGGCTGGAATTCTATATGAGCTCAAGTCAAAGGGACTGTGACCTGTGGATAAGTCCACATGGGAGCAGGACATTGAAGCATCTGTGGCCATGGTTACATCTGTGCCACAGCATGTATGCCTCAGAAGGGATTGTGGCCCAAGAAGTCCACACTGGAGAAGGTACACCTTGAAGCATCTGTGACTGTGGATAAGTCTACAACAAAGCAAGTACATTCCTGAAGGAACTGTTGCTGTAGGTAAGGCCACATTGGAGCAGGTACATCTCTGAAGGGATTGTGGCTGTGGAAAAGGCCATGTGGGAACAGGTGCACCTCAAAGCAACTGTGGCTGTGGATAAGTCTGTGCTGCAGCAGGTATACCCTAAAGAGACTGTGGCTCATAGATAAGGCTCCACTTGGACCAGGCACACTTCTAAGGGACTGCAGTCTGTGAATAAATCCAAGTTAAAGCAGAGGCAAGGTGTATTGGGTCTGGCTGAGCTGGAGTTCATTTCCCCATAGCAGCCCTCACAGTGCTGGGCTTTGCATTGGCAGCTAGAAGGGTGTTGATAACACACCGGTGTTTTGGCTACTGCTGAGCACAGCATCAGCACTGTAACATTCCTTCCTCAATTGAGGGCAAGAGTCTGGGAGGGTACACAAGTAGGCCAGCTGACCCAAACTAACCAAAGGGATATTCCATACCATATGATGGTAGCTCAGATATAAAAGCTGAGGCAAGGAGCAGGAAGGCAGGCATTCATTGTCTCCAATGGCTGCCTGCTGAGAAACCATCATGTGTGCTGAAGCCCTGCTTCTCGGGAGTGGCCGACCATCACTGCTTATGGGAAGTAGAGAATAAACCATGTTATCTTTTGCTTTGCTTTTGCACATAGAAGCTTCTACTTTGCTTCTGCTTTAAATAAACTGCCTTATCCCAACCCACGAGTTGTTTTTTCCACCTTACTCTCTCCCCTGTCCCGCTGGGAAGGGGAGTGATAGAGCGGCTGGGTGGGCACCTGACATCCAGCCAAGGTCAACCCACCACACAAGGGGAGGAGCTCATTGCAATGTTAAACCCTATGGCCTGGTACAAAGGGACCAAGAGTGACCTAGTATTTGAGTTGCATGTTATAGGACATATTTATAACAGGAATCACCTGAACCAGTGGAGGTCAAACCTCACAAGAAGTGGTGCAAGTGCAGCAGGGACCAGATTTGAGCTCACTGAGCCATCAAGGCAAAGAGATAGTATAGTAGATAATTTTGTGTCACAAAACAAAGATTAAAAACAAATCCATCTAAGGGAAAATGTTACCAACTACTACAAATGTATTTCCTCCTCGATATAAATAAACTGACAAGCATTCACTGTCACAACCAGCAACATGGGAACTAGAAAGCAATGATAATCCTAAGTGCAAAGGTCCATTTCCCAAAAGAGCTGCCTAACAGGATCCTTCCCCCACAACTAAAACATTCCAAAAAAGAAAATCTGGTAACATGCAGAAATGGGCAACTAAAAGGTCCCAAGAGGAGGAGATGGCACAGGTTCCCCTAAATCAGAATTAAAGTGTTCAATTTTTTACTCTACACAGATAACACCTGCAAAAAGGAGGCATCCACCCACTTTTATGCCAGCAGAGTTAGATCTAATAATGAGTTTTAATAATGAAGTCTTCAAAGTTGCTGTTGATTAACAGCTAGAACAGGGACAACACCCTTTAACTAAAGCTCACACATAAAAATAAACCCCCCTTTTTCATCAAACTGTGTCTCAAATGAAATATAAGTTTTAGTTGTTCCAACATAACATTAGTAGCAAAATTCATTCAGATACTATCCTGCCAACTGCTTGTCATAAAATGCTCCCCCTAATATACATGAAATAAATTTTATGCCAGAAATCATACTGTGTTAATCATCAGGCAAAGTACTCAAAGTGATTGCCATATGACTCCTATGGAATAAATCACTAGATAAAAGCTGAAATGATGGTAGGAAAATGGTTGTTACTGCCACCTGCAGACCTACCTCCTCAGTACCAATAACTCTATTCATATGGAGCAAAGTCTTTTATCACCAGAATATGTTTTATTGCCTTAACAGAGATCCTGTTGGCATGTAGCCCTTTGTTCAGCACCATGGTTATTTCTCTTGCCAACCACCAGCTCAGGTTACCAGATGAGGTTTGTTTCATTTCAATTTTATGAGACCAGCTCTCCTGCAACAAGGTTGAAGAACTTGGGAGCAAAAAGAAGTTTCCAGAAATTGAGATGATTTTTAAATTTTATTAATAAGTAATACAACAATAAGTTAACCACAGGCATTGTAAAATGCACTATCATCAGGAACAACAAAACAGGCACAAGGGATGCCATTCAGAGGGACCAGGACAAGCTCAAGTAGGGGGCCCATGTGAATTTCATGAGGTTCAACAAGGCAAAGTGCAAGGTCCTGCATCTGGGTCAGAACAACCCCCAATATCAATACAGGCTAGGGGATGCAGGGATTGAGAGCAGCCACGTAGAGGACTTCAGGGTACTGGTGGATGAAAACCCAGATGGCAAAGGCAGGGACTGAGAGAACAAATAACCATCCAGTGTAGAAGATTGGGTTTGAAACCATCTAAGGAAACTGCAGGTGCACAAGTCCAGGGGACCTAATGAGATGAATCCACAGGTCCTGAGGAAACTAGTGGATGAAGTGACTAAACCACTATCCATCATATTTGATAAGTCATGGCAGTCCAGTAAAGTTCCCACTAACTGGAAAAGGGGAAACATAACCCCCATTTTTAAAAATGGAAATAAGGAAGACCCAGGAAATGACAGGCAGGTCAGTCACCTCAGTGCCTTGCATGATCGTGGAGCAGATCTTCCTGGAAGCTATGCCTAGGTACATGGGAAATAAGGAGGTGATCATCAACAGCCAACATGGCTTCACTAGAGGCAAATTGTGCCTGACAAATTTGGTGGTCTTCTATGACAAAGTTACAGGATTGGCAAATATGGGAAAAGTGACAGAAATCATTTACCTAGACTCATGAAAAGCATTTGGTACCACCCCGCACAACAACCTTGTCTCTAGAGCAGAGAGACACAGATTTGACAGATTGACCACTTGATGGATAGGCAATTGGCTGGATGGTCGCAGTCAAATGCTAAATGTCCAAGCAGAGACCAGTGCCAACTGGCATTCCTCAGGGGTCCCTATCAGGACCAGAACTGTTTAACATTTTTGTCAGCAACACAGACAGTGGGATTGAGTAAGTTAGCCAATGAAATCAAGTTGTGTGTTGCTGTCAAAGCACTGAAGGGAAGGAACCTGGACAGGCTTGAGAGGCAGGCCTGTTCAAACCTCATGAAGTTCAACAAGGCCAAGTGCAAGGTCCTGCACCTAGCTTAAGGTAATCCTAAGCATAAACACAGGCTGGTCAGAGAACAGAATGAGAGCAGTCCTGAGGAGAAGGACTTGAGGAAGTTGGTGGATGAGACAATTGACATGATCCAGCAACATGCACTTGCATCCCAGAAAGTCAGCCGTATCCTGGGCTGCTTCAAAAGAAACGTGATCAACAGGTCAAGGGAGGTGATGCCCCCCCTCTACTCCACCCACATGAGACAGCACCTGGAGAACTGCATCCCCCCAAGCATAAGAAAGACATGGACCTGCTGGAACAAGCCCAGAGGAGGGCCAGTGAGAGGATTAGAGGGCTGGAGCACCTCTCCTATGAAGACAGGCTGAGAGAGGTGAGACTGTTTAGCCTGGAAAAGAGAAAGCTATGGGAAGACCTTATAGCAGCCTTCCAGTACCTAAATAGGGCCTAAAGGAAGGCTAGAGAGGGACTTTTTACAAGGACATGGAGTGATATGACACAGAATAATGACCTTAAACTGACAGAAGGCAGGTTTAGATTAGATATTAGGAAGAAATTCTTTACTGTGAGGGTGGTGAGACAGTGGAACAGGTTGGCCAGAGAAGCTGTGGATGCCCCATTCCTGGAAGCGTTCAAGGCCAGGCTGGACAGGGCTTTGAGCAACCTGGTCTAGTTAAAAGTGTCTCTGCCCATGGCAGAAGGGTTGGAACTAGATGATCTTTAAGGTCCCTTCCAACCCAAACAATTCTACAATTCTATTATCATAAATCTGCTAGGATAAGGAACCAGCCTTATCCTAGTACAAGAAGTGCCTGAAAAATAAAAAGACAAACAAAACCCCCACAAATACAAGTGTTGCACTGTATATTTGGGAACATTTACTTCTCTCATTCTGAAAGTAAGATGCATCTTCAAAGCAGACAGAGGAAGAACAGCAAGATTACTGATGATTAGAAGAAAGCCCTAAGACACAGCATGACAGCTGTTCAACCTACACAAAGAAATGCCCTACAAATAGGAAAAATAATGCTACTCTGACCCCAAAGTATTAAATCCACAGTGACTCTGAGACTTCTGAAAAAGTAATAAACACTGTACTAACAGGCTGAAGAATGATACATCCCAATGAGCAAGAAATTGGACAAATGGGGCAAGAAACCTGCATGGATGAATAAAGAACTGTCATTACTCAAGTACAAGCAGGAAATACACAGGAGGTTGAAGCAGGGTCAGGCCACTCAGAATGAATAGAGAGAGGTTGTCAGAGTAAGTAGAAATGAGACAAGGTAGGCCAAGGCCCATCTGGAATTAAATCTGGCCAAGGATGTCAAGAACAACAAGAAGGGCTGCTTTAAGTACATCAATAACAAAAGGAAAACAAAGGATAACGTGGGCCCGATACTAAACGGAGGAGGGACCCTGGTAACAGAGAACAGATAAGGCAGAGGTACTGAATGCCTTCTTTGCATCAGTCTTCACTGACAAGACCAGCCCTCAGGGATCTCTGAGCCAGGAGACCAGGAAAAAGGAATGTCAGAAGGAGGACCTTCCCTTGGTCAAGGAGGATTGGGTTAGAGAACACCTAAACAAACTTGATATCCACAAGTTCATGGGCCCTCATGGGATGCATCCATGAGTGCTGAGGGAGCTGGTGGACACCATAGCGAGGCTGCTCACAATAGTCTTTAAAAGGTCTTCGTGAAAGAACCCAAGGCCAGTCAGCCTCACCTCAATCCCTGGAAAGGCGATGGAGCACCTCATTCTGAAGGCAATCTCTATCCAGAGGAAAAGAAGGTGATCAAGAGCAGTCAACATGGATTCACTAAAGGTAAATCATGCTTGACCAATCTGATTGCCTTTCATGAGACAACTACCTGGATGGATAAGGGGAGAGCAGTGGATATTGTCTACCTAGACTTCAGCAAAGCTTTCAATGCTGTCTCTCACAAGATTCTTAGGCAAATTCAGGAAGCATGGACTGGATGAGCGGATGGTGAGATGGATTGAGAATTGGCTAAACAGCAGATCCCAGACATTAGTGATCAGTGGCACAGGGTCTAATTGGAGGCCTATTCTCCTGGTGGCATTCCCCAAGGTTCTACACTGGGCCCAGTATTGTTTAACTTGTTCATCAATGACTTCGATGAAGGGGCAGAGTGCCTCCTCAGCAAGTTTGCTGATGACACAAAGCTGTAAGAAGCAGCTGATACCCCAGAGTGCTGTGCAGCCCTTCAGAAGGACAGGTTGGAGAGATGTATAGAGAAGAACCTTCTGAAATTCAACAACGGCAAATGCAGGGTCCTGCACCTGGGCAAAAATAACCCCATGCACCAGTACAGGTTGGGTGTGACCTGCTGGAAAGCAGCTCTGTGGAAAAGGATCTGGGGATCTTGGTGAACAACAAGCTGTTCATGAGCCAGCAGTGTGCCCTTGTGGCCAAGAAGGCCAACAGTGTTCTCTGAGGTGCATTACGAAAAGCATTGCCAGAAGGTCAAGGGAGGTGATCCTGCTCCTCAGCCCTGGTGAGGCCACATCTGGAGCATTGTGTCCAGTTCCGGGCAACAGGCAAAAACTGATGCACAGGAAGTTCCATGTGAACATGAGGAAGAACTTCTTTACTGTGCAGGTGACCAAGTACTGGAACAGATTGCCCAGAAAGATTGTGGAATCTCCCTCACTGGAGATATTCAAGAACAGTCTGGACATAATCCTGTGCAATGTGCTCTAGGATGACCCTACATGAATGGGGAGGTCGAACCAGATGGCCAAGTATGGTCCCTTCCAACCTGACCCATTCTGTGGTTCTGTAACTAGACTTTCAAAACTGACAGTGATTTTCCTTACACAAACCAATACAGCTGGAACAATTCATATAGGACTGTATCCTATGTGAGGGACCCATACTGGAGCAGGTAAAAAATGCAAGGAGGAAGTGAAACGAGAGTAAGGCCTAAAAAGTTAACCAAGGTATCTTGCTCCGAAAGCCCTCTCCCCTCCATACTTGCTATGTTGCTAAAGGAAATTATGTTCTGTTCAGTTCATTGGACCCAAACCAGAGAGGAACGTTAGAAACATTATACAATGGGCCTAGGGGTAATAAATTAGGGTAAAGTATGCTTAGGTAGACATTTGAATAGGTGAAATAGGCCTAAAGCCAAGGCTCTCTCCAAGTTTCAGTGACTGGGGCAAAGACAATGGAAAGCTAGAGAGGTCAAACTGAGGAAGACTACAAAGATCCCAGCCTCACTGATGAAGAAAACGGATGTACCCCTTGAATTGAGGACCAAGAAGAAGCACCGCCCCAGACTCCGCCTGAACTCCGCCTATATCCCACCTATTATTAATATGTATAGATAGATGATGTAACCCTATGCATATCTAAAGAATCATGTAAAAAAATTGTATAAAAACTCTGATTTTTGCATGCTACCCTTGAGCAAGTGCTTTGTGGTGCAAACCACGCTTGCTCCCAACATCGACAAATAAATACCTTTGCTGTTCAAAGATCCAAAAGTCTCTGGGCAGTTCTTTTACTGGATTTTTCAGATTCAGAAGGAATAGCAGAGAACAGCAGTGAACTGACTGCAACCCTCCATTCCTCCTGCATCACTCAGAATATAGAGGGAGGAGGTAGAAGAGTCTGGAAGTGAAGCTGGGTCTGAGAAGAAAGGGGTGAAAGGAAGGCATTTGTAGTTTTATCTTTATTTCTTACCATCGTGCTTTATTTTTTTAATTGACAATAAATTAAATTCAGAAAGGGCTACCAAAATAATAACAAGGTTTTAGAAGCTTCCTCTATACCCAAACAAATTAGCTAAAATAGACCCCTATCAGTTTAACAAAATGCATTGGCTTCCACAGTAATAGGAAGCAGTAAGCGTGCCAGTGAAGAGTGAAATGCTTGAGAACATTAAAAAAAAAGTTTTAAGCATTCTAACTACTTTTACATGAATGTAATCCCCAACTCCTACCATGGAAGAGCTGAAAAAAATAAAATAGAAGGGATAAGGGTAATAGAGAGCACCCAAGAGTCATCAGAAAAACATACTGCACTTCTGCATCACGAGAACTGAAGACTATACTACAAATTACCAAATTCTTGTGCTGCACATTAACATAACTGACTTGTATATAAAGTCTGAGTCAATGAAAATGAGACTGACAGTATTTATTATGCTTTATCACGCTTGAGAATAAATATTTTATTATTCAGAAACTGCAACTGCTATGCTGATCTAGGTGTCCATGATAAAAAGCTAAAGAATAAACTGTATATTCAATTTGATGCCAAAGAACTGGGATAAAACTATTCTGCAGCATATAAATAATCTCTCACATGCTCAATAGACACACTGAATATTTTTACTCTTACACCAATATAACAGATACCCCTGTTTAAGTACCACACTAAAATAAGGTTTAGACTAGCTGCCATTGAGGTTTAATGCCTGTTGCACATCTCTCAAAAAGATACAATAGCATGGTATTGGCAACAAGCACAAGACCAGCAGTTTGGTCCTCAATCTTATTTTTCAAGATAGACAGTTTCAAGACTTCATAGAATCATAGAATCGATTGGGTTGGAAAAGACCTCAGAGATCATCAAGTCCAACCCTTGGTCCAACTCCAGTCCATTTACTAGATCATGGCACTAAGTGCCATGTCCAATCTCAGTTTATAAACCTCCAGGGACGGTGAATCCACCACCTCCTGGGCAGACCATTGCAATGCCTGACCACTCTCTCTGTAAAGAATTTCTTTCGAATCTCCAGCCTAAATTTCCCCTGGCAGAGCTTAAGCCCGTGCCCCCTTGTCCTATTGCTAACTGCCTGGGAGAAGAGACCAAACCCCACCTGGCTATAACTTCCCTTCAGGTAGTTATAGAGAGTGATGAGGTCACCTCTAAGCCTCCTCTTCTCCAGACTAAACAACCCCAGGTCTCTCAGCCTCTCCCTATAGGTCTTGTGTTCAAAGAGATTATTAGCTCCATTTCAGAATTGTTTCAACTGGAGGCTTCTACTCAAGCTACAGCAGACATGGGAAATGGGAAGATAATTTTGAACATAAGACAAAGTGGATATATCTGATGATTTTATTGACAGCCACAAAGGAACTGTCTACATTTAAATACTATAGCCATGTTCAAAACCAAATCAGAATCAGATATTAAAACAAGAGGCAAGCAATATAATTTATGATCTTGAACATTCAATATCTCATAAGATATTCAGCATATTACTCAGAATATTATATGCAACACACTATTTCATAGCTACTGGTTTTATCTGTAACACAAGTGAGGGCAACCCATAACACGGGATCTCAACCTGCATGTAGTACAGCTGTGGCGTTGGACATTAAAATAACTCATCATATTGGCTTGGTACACAGCCAAAAGACAGGTGAGCTAATCATCATCTCATTAATTTCATTCTATGGCAATTTTCAGGAATGGAAAGGGTAACCTACAACATGGATGGAATAAGACTAAGTTAACAATGTTTGTGGAAGATTTTTTAACACTTATTTTACACAAGACCATATGCATTTCAAGTTCTAGTTCACCTTCTTCATAGGCAGCACTACTGCACATCTGTGGCTTCAGAGTGATACCTCACCACATTTCTCTGTAAAACAAAGCTATTACTGGGTTCAGAAAAATAAAGATTTTGATATGCATGCTAGACTAATTAAATCTGGAAACGCTAACAGCCCTGAGAGGAGATTCATTCAGAAAGGTAGTGGCCCACAAAAGCCCAAAAATGCTAGAAATACATGATGACGTGATACAATATGATATATTTTTTCACAACAACAGTTTGGTTTTAGTGCTCAATATATGTCAGCTCTCTTGTATGGATCTTTTATTGCCACTTAAAAATGTGTTTAAACAAAACAGGTTTCTTCAATGTAGGGAATCTTTTGGGTAGAAATGTCTGTGAACTGGCTGCTAACAGGTTAGGGAAAGTCTTAGAATTGCAGTTCACATAACAAGACACAGCTGCAAGATGGTTTTGAGAAAGGCCTGTAACTGAAGGCCAGTAGAGAAAAATAGAGTTTAGGATAATAAGATGTTGTGGTTAGATAGAGTAGCTGAGAATTGGAGTTCTCATAATAGAAGACACCTGTTAGAGAAAAATAACTGTAGTAGTTTTGAGAAAGTTGGGATGTTGTTAGTGTAGAAAAATAAGATTTTAGAATGAGCTAATTTTACTTAACCAATAGTAGGGTGTTTATATTAATGTACATCCAATAATTGGCATGTGAAAAATTTCATTGTAACCAATCACCTGTTGAATTTTTCCTGTATAAAAGGCACTGTATCAAAATAAAGTTGTCTCTTCTTTAGCATCATATTGATGTGTGAATGAAGACTCCGTTGGGTTCTCGCATGTGTAGGCCAAATGTAAACAACCTGATAGTTTACACTTCAAGGCCTCTACTATGCCTCACCAACTTGGTAATGGTATTGCTCTGATGCAATAATCAACACAAGGGAAATAAAGGAATTAGATAAGGTTTTTTGCATTTAATTCCTATAGGTTAGCAAGGAAAAAAACCCCACAAATACGAACAGTAACTCCAGAATATTTCAGGTATATTCTGCCTTTGGTCAAGACTGAATTAAAATTAAATCCTTGATTAAGTGCAGAAGCAGATCAAAAGCCTATAAAATGCATGATATAACTAATGCTCAATTATGAATTGAAGTTTTGATATAAAGGTATTTCATTGACTTCTATACAGTTCATCAGATAAGCAACTGAACAGATGCCACAATTCAATTACAAAACTACAACAAGCAAGAAAGTTGAACTAAGAAATTACAAGTTATAACAAAATATAGCATGGTAGACATCTAAATTACAACCAACTAGGCCATTTACATCTGTCATGCCTTTCTTCCTTCAAATGCTAAGATATGATTCATTGCCTTCAGGCCTGATTTGTTCTGAATGAGAATCCAGGTTACAACCTCAACCCGGGAAAAACAAAAGAAAATACAAGCCTGTTAAGCTTCATTTTTGTCAACTTCAGAACCCTCTGGAATCAGATGCTTAAAATCCAAACAGCAAGAGTGTATACTTTCAGTCCACAGAATTAAAGACAATTGTGCAGACCTAATTATTTAGAACTTTGACTTGCAGAATAAAAGGAGCCTTCATAATGCTTAAGAAAAAAAAAAAAAACACAAAACCTACTTTGCTTCAAGGCTACATCGTTTGTTCCAGACCTACCATCTGATAGACAGTTATGAAATTCAATTGCCAGGGTGAGACTACAGATAAAACTAAAGTATTTTCATTAGCAACATCATGATAGGCATTATCTTGGAGAACTACATCTCATAGAAAGTATTAGCTTTTTTATGAGGTGACATTAATTATCTACTCTACTATTGTTGCAGCTCCTCCTCAAGAGAGACCAATGCATATTGGATGCTGCAGAAAAAGAGAAGGGAAAAAAATGGAACTAACCCAAACAGAATAGGGATTTATAAGAAGTTGAGGCCAGCTTTTTTTGACTGCAAGACACTTACAGGATCAATGTACTAGTAAATACACCACGTGTTTGCTATATCTTAAATGTCTGATAAAACCTTTGTAATTTAAAAATAGTATACAAAGACACTATTCTGTGCTGTCTAAAATCTGCCCCCAACTTGATGAACTTCAGCTTTTAGATCAGCTGAAGACTGTTTCACAAATTTAAGGATACATACTAAGGAAGACGATTTTGTTATAGAAGGGTTTTTTCCAAACGTTTAAATTCCATAGTAGTTTTGCCAATGATCTCTATACAAGCTTTAACAAAGCTTTGACGGGTTTCAACTCTAGTTTCAAGCTGCAAAATTATTATCTTGAGTTGCTTTTAGGGATTCCCCCCCATTCTAATCAATAGAGTGCTGTGTGACACTACCATTTAGTTGCCTTATTAAGAGAAAATGGATATTTAGTCAACAGAAATAGAAGACTGCCTTTTACAGTTGGCAAAATGACAAATCCCTATTGGCAGTTTTAATTAGACAAAATTCAGATATTACTTGACCACTGCTATGTTTTTCTTTCCTGCCTGTCACTTTTTCAGGTAGCAATTCATAACAAGACAAAATGGGTTTATAAATATTGTAACAAAGTATAAATTTATAAGTTGCATACAACAACTCTCTTCAGATAGCACAAATCACAAGAAGCTGAAACATGCAAAAATCTCCTCAGTCCATACATAACCAAAAAAGAATATAGTAAAAGCAATTGTAATTTAGTTCATCACAATTTTAACTTAATATGACTTTAAAATAGTAAAAACTATGTACAAACACTGATCAATTAACTATCAGCTGTAACAGCAGTCTTATTGATAAATATGCATCTACACAGTGTTGAATGGTACCTTCAGGAATTTTCAACACAAACCAAGTAATTTTACCTTCATTTGCAACAAACAGATTTTCCTATTAAAAATCAGCTTTTAATGTTTTAAGACTGTTTCAGAATTATTAAAATTAACAAGTATCAATACCTATAGATATCAAACAAGTACATTAAGATACCCATTTGAATAAACTGCTATATAATAAACATGAATACAATAACTTTTTTAAATTGAAGATTCTTACTAAGCAATGAGTGCCATACGTATTCTATATCCACAGAACAGCATTTTGGTTATATCTACTGATTACTCAATAAGTCCAAGAAACTTTAGCAGTCTTCATTAGTATTTTAAATCAAGTATTTCCTTATTCCCTTCTGCCCCACTTTCATCCTTCTGTAGAAGAGAATTTAAGAACTCTGTTCTTCAAATGCAATAAACCATTTTGATTGCCACAAGTCAGCAGAAACTATACTGCTAGACTTTATAAAGAAATCAACACCGACTTCAAAACTGAACATCTTGAGCCCAGATACAATTTAAGTGTCTTACTTTTAAAATGAAGGTTTGATAGCCAAAATGCTCCTCAAGTGTCAAAAGTTATGTACTAAAATTGAACATGTCTGAAAACTATATTCTGGCACTAGTAATTCTTCTTGATTCTGAGGGTATTAATACTCAAGAAGCATTCATAATTAACAGTTCCTCAAGACAATCACCACAAAGAAATATGCCTACTTAAAAGAAAGTAAATAAATTGTCAGTTTCTGTTAAGTCAGTTGTATCCAGTGTTACTCTGCAAACATACCTGGCTCAATCTCTGTTTTTGGTGATACTTTCTCCTCTCTTGAAATGCTCATTTCTGTCATTTGCTGCATTACAGGCAAAGTGGCAACAAGCACATTTCTGTTTACATACAGTGAAATGGGTGATTACATTAGTTTGGAGTATGTAATAAGAGCTTAAACTGTCAAAATCCATCGAACTACCCAATCAGTTATTATTGATACATGTTCCCATGTTCCTGACCTGTACTTTGATCTCTCTTCCCTAGAAGAAACTAGGCAAACTGTAGCAAATATTTCCCCAGATAAACCAGAAATGTCCTTGTAAGTGCAGTAGTCTAACACCAAACACTATTTAGTTCTCATTTATAAAGATTCATAAAGCACTGTAAGGTGCACTGTCACTTTTTCCTCTGCAGAAACTCTGTAGTAGGGCAATTTTACTGCAATGTTACTTTAACTTGCTATATACTCACAGTTCATTCAAACCTCAAAATAATTACCTCTATCTGGTGAAGGGTCTAGAAATCAAGTCTTATGAGGAGCAGCTGAGGGAACTGGGGTTGTTTCACCTGCAGAAAAGGCAGCTCGGGGGGAGCCTTATTGCTGTCTACAGCTACCTAAAAAGGAGGTTGTAGTGAGGTGGGGGTCAGTCTCTTCTCCCAAGTAAGAATTGATAGGACAAGAAGAAATGGCCTCAAGTTGTGCCAGGGGAGGTTTAGATTAGATATTAGAAAAAAATTTCTTCACCAGAAGGGTTTTCAAGCATTGGAACAGGCCGCCCAGGGCAGCGGTTGAGTCACTGTCCCTGGAGGGATTTAAAAGACTGTGTAGACATGGCACTTAGGGACATGGTTTGGTGGTGGACTTATCATTGAGTCCAACCGTAAACCTAACACTGCTATTAATGGTCTTTTCCAACCGAAATGATTCGATAGTCTTACCTTGATTTTCCAGATGTGCTACTAGCAGTACCTTCACACTTTCTTAAGCTACCATCTGCTCTCTGTACAGATGCAGAGTCTGAGGTAGAACTGTTTGAACCACTAGCTGCCCCTATATAAGAGAAATTTGAGAAGTTAATTATAAGCAAAGTATAGAATACAAGTTAGTCAAGTAGTTCCAAATACAGTTATGAACCATTTCTAATCATTCCTCATTCTACTGTATCTCCTTAATTAAAGATGAACTATATTATTAATGACCAAAACACAAGGATTGGAGAGGAAGACAATTGTAGCAGTGGGTTAAGCAGAAATCCAAATTAAGGTTCAACACCAAGTGGGCCACAATAAATTACACAAAAAAAACATTTTTATTGTGATTTAAAGTATTATCCCCTTTGATATTCATAGTTTTAGTATGCAGTGATCAGAAGATCTCCTGAAATACATTCTGTGATTCCTCTCATCACCTATACATTATATTTTCAAGACACACACACACAAAAAATGTCTCAAACCTTTACCCATTGGGCTGATTCTACCACTATTCTGCTGTCGCTGAAGATGTTCTTTGTAGCAAACAGAACACATCCCATTTGTCCTAGGATTTCCATAAAATCCACATCCTGTACTACACAGCATGGGCCCTGGGGTCTGGTTTGTCTCTTGAGCCATTTCAATGCTGTAAGTAAAACCAAGAACTGCATTAAGAACTGGCATTTCACCAAAATCGATTATAGGGTTGTAGAATTAAAGTAGGTCTGCTTACCTTGCCCACAAAAAGTGATATCAGCATTTTTAAAGATGGTTATATGGATGTTAATATATAATTCAATACTTCAATTGTATTGATAAGTAACATTGTCAGGAACATCTAAGAGAGGTAAAAAACATTATCATAGTTTAGTGGGTTAACCTTGGCTGGATGCCAGGTGCTCACCAAGCTGCTCTATCACTCCCCCTCCTCAACTGGACAGGTGGAGAAAAAGACAATGAAAGGCTTGTGGGTCAAGATAAGGACAGGGGAAATCCTTCATCAATTACCATCATGAACAAAACAGACTCAACTTGGGAAAAATTAATTCAATTTATTACCAATCAAATCAGAGTAGAATGAGAAAACAAAACTAAATCTTAAAACACCTTCCCCCCCACCCCTCCCTTCTTCCTGGGCTAAACTCCATTCATGATTTTTCTATTCCCCCACCCCTCCACCCCCCAGCAGCACAGAGAATGGGGGTTGTGGTCAGTTCATTACACATCTCTGTTGTTCCCTCCTCCTCACATTCCCTGCTCCATTGTGGGGTTCCTCCCACAGGAGACAGTCTTCCACGAATGTCTCCAACATGGGTCCTTTTCCACATGCTGCAGTTCTTCACAAACTGCTTCAGTGTGGGTCCCTTCCACCTTTTCTTTCCATGGGGTATAGTCCTTCAGGAACAGACTGCTCCAGCATGACTCCTTCACAGGGTCATAAGTCCTGCCAGCAAACCTGCACCAGCATGGGCTTCCCTCGGGGTTACAGCCCCTGCTCCAGCACTTGCAACACCTCCCTCCCCAATCTTGGTGTATGCAGTTGTTTCTCTCATTCCTCTCCTCCAGCTGCTGTTGTGCAGCAGTTTCCCCCCGCTTCTTAAATGCTATCACAGAGGTGCTATCACCATTGCTGATGGGCTCAGCTTTGGTCAGCAGCAGGTTCATCTTGAAGGTGACTGGCATTGGCTCTGACACAGGGAAGCTTCTAGCAGCTTCTTACAGAAGTCACCCCATGGCCCACCCTGCTACCAAAACCTGGCCATACAAACCCAATACACACAGTAATGCTGAGAAGCAATATAATTATCAGACACCAAACTGCATGCACAGGTTATGACCAACTTGAATTACTTGGCCAACAAAAAATTTATTAACAACCTCTGAGCACTTACAGCATAGAAAAAAACCACCAAACCACAGCTAAATGGGTAGAACAAGCAAGACCAAGTTTTGATCTACTAAACAGTTCTGGTAATTAGCATAGTTTACCTTTGCAGACTCCAAAAGGACTGCTCCACTTTTCCAGTAGTGGTGATCTTGCATCATTCCAATGCTAATCCCATTATTAGCAGTTTGTACTTTCATGATATTTGTTAAACAGAAAAAAAAAAAAAAAAAATCACTGAAGGATGGGCAACAGTCATTTTAAGACTGTATTTTATATCTGTAGAGGATGCTTCCATAACAAGTCCTTTAACTTTGCTTAAATTGCATACAAAGCCCAATACTAAATATTAACTAGCAACAACATACATACAATAGGCCCTCAAAACAGATGATCCAAAAGCATTTCTGAAATAAGCTTCAACCAGATCGTACTCTTCCATGAAAAGTAATGTTGGATGTTTGTCTGCTGATGCTCATGAAAACTCAAGCAGACCAAATGTTAATTAACTCCAGTGTATAAAGAAATACTTTTTATAACTTAAAGCCATGCTACAAGCTGTAACCATATATCTCAGCAGTATGAGAACTGTAATTGACAGCAGCATTTGTCTAGTTAATCTAAGCTTCTAGGATCAAAGTAAATCAACAGCTGGAGAAAAGAGTAAAATCAATCTGCTTGCCTGCTGGTGGGTACAGGTCTGAAACAGTTTATACCTTTGTTTCAGTACTACAAAGCCAACTCAAACTTATTCTGATATACCTCTTAAGAAATTGCAGTTTTACAGCCATATACCAATCAGTGGATACAACAGAAAATCTAAGACTTAATAAAATTACTCATCTTTATTGTAGCTTTATGTTATTATAACACAAATAAAGACTGTACTTCTGCCCTTATTATGTGCAGGTACAGTCAAAGCACTACCAAAAGTGCTAACACATACACTATCACCATCAATCTCAATTAACTTGCTCCACTTTCAAATTAGCATGTTTCACCACTAAGTTTAGCTTTAGGTATTAATGCTGGTATTAACATATTACAAACAAGAGTCTTTATAGCTCTTTGTCAGCATGGTCCTTCACTACTTGAAATACATGCTGCTAATTAAAAGATCAAGTTGTTATCCAATGCTTAAGAAATTCTGTTTTTTCACTCCTTAAGGTCCAGGCATCACCTGACTAGGTTATAATACACTTTCCAGAATTTAATCTAATAACCAGGACACTTTAATATTTTGATTCAACAATGAAAGTGAAGTTTTCAGAAAAGACAGATTACAGACTTCTCCAATTCTTCCCTACAAACTTTTCTACCAAGATCACTAAGTACCTAAGGCCTTACAAATTCAGTTCTACTACTCTGAAAAACAAGCTAATACCACTATGTATCTGCTTTCTCGAACTTTTCTCAGAAACTTGGGTCACATGGTTAAGCACATTAGCTTCTGCCTGTCACAAGGCTGCAGTGTGACAATCTAAAGACATACATAAAACATTGTCAACAGGGGCCTCAGAAATCAGCTCCTATTTATATCTCTGAAGGCTACCAACTCCAACAACCGACAGAACTGAAGCAGCCAAGCATGTACCCACTATAAGAAAAAATTACTACAGCTTCTTTTCTAGAGGAAAAGGGAGTGCAGATACTTAAACTCAGTCAAGAAAACTGCCTCATGATACTGCATTATCTCAGACATTTTCATCTCTATTTCACAGCAAGAACAAAAAACTGGCTATGATCAGAGACCTAACATATTATTACACTCTCACGACCTCACAAATACATTCCCCAACCTTTAGTTGAGTCGTTATAACCAAACCTTTGCAAAAAATATAATCAACTCTCCTAGCCCCCAAAAGAACAAGTCTTAACTCTCAGAGATGTCTGTTTAACCCTGACCTCCCAATATAAAAAGGAACTATTCTATTCAGCGTGTTAACTCAAACAGTAATTTAGACCACTGACCTTCACAGTTATTGGCAAGTTTACCAAGCCGAACTAAAAGTGAAACATAACTACTTTGTTATTATTAAAGTCAAGTCTCATAACTAAAACATCTTTTTTAGTTCCAAATTACAACTGAGGCATAGTCAACTCTAATAACAGCAGATATTTAGATTATTTGAGCGGCAAATGTAATTAAGCTTTCGTGCACACCAAGTGCGCTTCCAAGAAACTACAACTTACCAACTATGTGAAGTGCATAATAAAAGCGCTTCAAGTTACCCTAATATTTCATTGACTTATAGAATGGTTTGGGTTGGAAGGGACCTTAAAGATCATCTAAGTTCCAACCCCCCCCGCTGTGGGCAGGGACACCTTCCACTAGACCAGGTTACTCAGGGCCCCATCCAACCTGGCCTTGAACACTTCCAGGGATGAGGCATCCACAACTTATCTGGGCAACTTGTTCCAGTGTTGCACCACCCTCACAGTCAAGAATTTCTTCCTAATATCTAATCTTAACATACCCTCTTTCAGTTAAAAGCTGTTCCTCCTTATCCTATCACTCCATGCCCTTGTAAAAAGTCCCTCTACAGCCTTCTCAGAGACCCCCTTTAGGTACTATATTAATTACTTAATATAATAAAGGGAATACAAATACTAATTTTAAATCAATAATAAAACCTTAGAATTGAGTCAGTGATGGGGCTAAACTGGCTGGTTAAATGAATACTTATTTATCTGAATATCCCCGTCTAGAAAATGAACCATAAAAAAAGCAAACCCAAACCAAACAAAACCAGCAAGGATATTCCAGGTATACGCCTCTCTAACAGTGTTCTAGGTGAAGCAAAAAGAAGAAATAAATGCAAATCAACCCCAGGCATTTCCCAGTGACAATTAAATGCAGCTCAGTAATCCAGACAAAAGGGAGGCATCACCAAGTGCTCAAAGCGTGGTACGTTTTAGTCGCCATCGGCTCCACACACCCAAGCCCTCCCCCAGGACACCAAAGCACAAAAGATGTGGAAGCTGCCGGCCTAAGGAGGTAAAACAAACAAAAAAACAGCTCCTCTCTCAACGAGGACTGAGGAAGCCCTCATTTTCTCGCTCCCTGTCCGCCCCACTGAGGAGGGAGTACGGTGTAAGCCATCCTGGCCCGCGGCCTCCCACCGCAGCACCCGTCACGTCAGAGGGAAAGAGTCCGCCAGGTAAAACGATAGACGCCCTGCCACTTCTCGCCTCGCGANCCCTCCCCCCCCGCGCAAAGGGCAAAAAAAACGCCCGGGGGGGGGGGGGCCCCAAGCCCCCCCCGCGCCGCTCCTCTGGGCACACCGCCACCGCGCTCTCAGAAATCGAGTCTACATCCTCCCCCAGTCACCCTTCAGTGTCTGTGTACCTGCTCCAGGCAGGGGGCGGAGTGAGAAACCCCACGGCCGATATCGGAGGCGCTGCAGATGACTTCGGACTGTTTCTAGGAGAGGGAAGGGCAAGAGGACATGGGGCACGAAGCTGGTAGTACCACCACCGCTTCCTTTCTGCGGCAGCGGCGCGGAATGAAACGAGCGACGCACAGGAGNGAGCGACGCACAGGAGAAAGACGAAAGGAAGGCGCAAGAAAAAGAAAGAATTGAGGAAGAAGGGACCTGAACCCACCGGTCCGCTCGCGTCAGCTCCGCCTCCGCCTGGCTGTTGCTGAGGCCTACACGCCAGCGCACTTCCACGCAAGGGGAAAGGGGACGAGATATTTGCGAGGCGGCTCACAGTACCGCCGCCATTGCCTGCGGAGTCACGAACCTCTCCCTCCCCGAGACTAGGGACTATACAGGAATGGACAGAGACCCCGCACGTCATCTGCTCTCCCGGGGGTGGGAAAACGGAAGGAGCAGTGACAACCGTCTCGCACGGCTTCACCCCGCCCACGGAAGTAAGATGGAGCTGCGCGCAGAAAAAACAAAGCCTTTCCCCCTCCACTTGCCCTAATAACAGACACCTCCGCCCTTATTTAACGTTTCCATTTAAACTTGAACCTACATGTAGTGGTGTCACAGGTGAATTATCAAGAGAAGTCATCGTTGTGGGGTTAACTAAAAGGGTTTTATTAATGATTAAACGAGGATCAAATTATAATTGAATAAAAATTAAAAATCAAATTATGATTAAGCAATAATTGAATGGTAATTTGAGAATGATTTGACAACTATTTAAATAATAATGATTTAATAATTTAGACAGTGGTTAGATGATGATTTTGATAGCAGTCAAACACTCTACTACTTACTACACTTTTAATAAGTAAACTACAGCTGGATATATAAATGTTGCTAGCATACAGTATACTTTTAGGCCTAATGTAAAATGTTGCTTACTCCATTATAGATATCAGATGCTGGGTAAGGGGTCTCAACTGCGAGGAGTAATCTTAACAGATGTGAGAATCAGTCTCGAGTTATGATAAGTTGTAAATAGGAGTTTATTATATGAAAAAAGCAAACAGCATTGTGAGAAATATCTCAAACTTTCAAAGACGGCCAAATAAAGTGAAACAAAGAACTTTAATTCAGCACACTGGGTGCACCAGCCTTGTGACCAGGCCCAAGCACACCTGGAATGGGAGGAACGAGCTCTTTTAAGGTTTCTTGATTTAC
>VYXB01001351.1:0-10041 GCA_013397135.1 Pachyramphus minor
ACATCAGGCAACATGGTGATCAGCAGCTTCCCTTGCAGATATGCAGCAACCTCTGCATGTGATCCTCAGTTAGGTAAACGTGCCCGGGTATATTATGTGTGTGAGTGTGTATATACATATAATTTATATATACACAGACAGCTGGAAGTTGGCCAATGTAATGCCCACACACAAGAAGGGCCAGAAGCAGGATCTGGGGATCTGCAGGCCTGTCAGCCTGATCTTGGTGCCCAGCAAGGTTGTGAAACAATCCATCTTAAGTCCAATTGCACAGCACACACAAGACAACCAAGGGATCAGACCCAGTCAAGGTTCAGAAAAAATGGGTCCTACCTGATCAACTTGATTTCCTTTTATAACTAGGTGACCCACCTAATGGTGTGTCAGGAAAGGTGGATGAGGGAATGGCTGTGGATGTTGTCCACCTTGACTTCAAGAAAGCCTTTGATACTGTCTCTAATGGCATTCTCTTGGAAAAGCTATTAGCCCACAGCTTGGACAGGGGCACTCTGTGCTGGGCTGAGAACCGGCTGGAGGGCTGGGCTCAGAGAGTGGTGGTGAGCAGTGCTGCATCCAGTTGGCAGCTGATGACTCTAGTGCTGTCACTTAGGGCTCACAGTATTGGGGCCAATTATGTTTAATATCTTTATTGGTGGTCTGGATGAGGGGATCAAAGGTACCCTCAGTAAATTCGTGGATGACACCAAGCTGGGGGTGAGTGTTGATCTGCTGGAGGGCAGGAAGGCTCTGCAGAAGGATCTGGGCAAGGTCAATTGAGGGACTGAGGTCAACTGTGTGAGGTTCAACAAGGCCAAGTGCCAGGTCCTGCACTTTTTTTCCCAACAACACCAAGAAGCATTACTACAAGCAGGACTTGAGAGGTGTTGAAGAAACAACTGGATGTGACACTTAGTGTGGTGATCTAATTGACAAGATGGTGATCAAAGGTTGGACCCGATGATCTTAGAGTCTTCTCCAACCTAAACTATTCTGTGATATTCAGACATCCCTTCAGGACATACAGGACACAGCTGTACTCACTACCTTCATACTCCACTGTGAGAAAGAAGGGGAAGGAGGAGCCTGAGCAGTGGCTCTGATGCTTCACAGATGATGCTTCCTTTGCTTTTCTTCTGTGTGTAGACTCTTATTCTCTCAAATTTATAGGTATCTCCCAAATCCACTGCAAACCTTTTCTCACCAAATTTTTTGCTTCCCTAGCTTTTTTCTCAAAAGTTTCTATTCCCTTTCTTGACTTTAAAAATCCTGCCTTTAGTCACCCTTTCTTGTTTTTAAAGTCCAGCACTTTAGGCTCTCCATAAATTGCTGAGGAATCTGACTCTTCAGGTGTTCCTTCATTGCACCTTCAGAAAACTCCCTTCTCCTGGAAAACCCTCCTGCCTTCTCAACCTTCATAATCCCTACTTTTCTCATGACCTGAATTACTATCCCTGTAATTTGTCTTGTCTTTGTTTGACTTGTCTAGCTTCCGTGGCAAGCAGTTTAGATGGGGAATGGGGCTTGCTCTGTCTCAAAGTTCGCTACTATCTCCATTCTCTTTAAACAGCAATAAATCTTGCATCTGCCTCACTGCCGAGAGTGCTTCACACTTTGTCCGGATCAGATGGAAAAAACCTCTGGCACATTGAGATTGTAGAACAGGTCTCCCAGAAACCCTGAGAGATCCATGCTGGACTTCCCCTGGGAGCATATCTCTTCCAGCCTGCACTGAGGTCCAGGAACATGGAAGGTGCAGGGTGCCTAAGGAAGGGTTATTTTCTCTATTTAAAACTGGAATGAAAGAAAGGACAAAAATTGGAGAAAATGTTACTATAAATGGAGAGAATTCTATTCCTTGCTGGCAGGAGTATTCTGTGAGTCATGGTTATTTTCTTTTCAATACAGCACTTCTCTAAGCTGATTAAGTGGAATTAACAACGCAGTCGGGAACCCTCACAGTTCCCTATTGCTCTGATCCCTGTGGCTCTTGTTTTACCTCTCCTGCCTTTGAGAACACTTGAGGAATTTAATAATGAGGCCCAATTACAGAACATTGTGCGTTTATAATCAACATTCTGGCTAATGCTGGAAAGGAGCTTTTAACTCCTTGGGAAGTTAAACACCAGAACCCACCTTCCCAGGCATTGCTGCTCCCCAAAATACCCAGAATGAGAGCTGACCAGTTATCTCCGCTGGGGCACTGCACATCACCAGTTCAATGGAGGCTCTCAAGCAGCAGCACGTCACAGTCTCTCAAGAGACTCTAGATGCTGGGGAGTCCAAAAACAGGAAAGTGTTTCAATTAACTGTCCAATTATTGCCCAACATTGCATTTATTTTATCAAATTACTTGCAGTGTTTGTGAGGCAGGGACTTCTGGGAATACTTGATGATAAACCTGAATGATGGGTTGAGCTGAAAGACACTCAGCAGGTCCTGGCACATCTTCTTGAGTTCAGAGGGGCTCCTTTGGCACTGACCTAATTTTGGCTTTCAGAATCTTCTAGCTCTTTCCACAGACAGTAAAACCTTGAAAATGGCCAGCTGCTGATAACAGCGCTAAGAGTCCAAGATCGGCAAGAGGTTTCTCTACAAGTAGAGTGATTTTGCTGGTATAACATGAAGGTCTTGTGTAAAACCAAAACAAACAGAGAAAATGGGGACTAGGTTTTGGTATACAAATTCCTGAATAAAGGGAGCTAGTGATTGATTCCTGGTCCTGAGGACAGCTAAATTAAAGCAAGTAACTCTACACCACCATCTACTTCTGGAATACAATTATCATGCCAGTAAGGCATGGGGTCCCTAAGAAACAGCTGTTATTCTTAACGTATTGTAGGGGGTTTTGTAAGTGCTTGAAAATAAAGGTCAGCCTTCGTTAAGGTCACAAAAACACGGAGTTTATAGTATAAAACTGAAACGATGCATTGCATGACCTAGGCCAGAGCATATGGACAGTGATGGTTCAGTGTCTCTGGGACAGTGTTGAAGGAATGAGGAACCAAGTCTAATGAGAAGAGCTTATTCATGATACCTCCTGGGAACAGCCCCTAGCCGTTCTCCTGTCACATCATACAGGGGAATCTCTACCATGGGCTCTGCAAGTGATTGTCAGTGAACCACTGCTTTTCTAGGGCAAGGAGGGGTGGGGAGGGCTGGACTGGGCTGGGCTGGTGATGAGGAGCTGACATCTGTGGCCCTGTGCAGTCTGCACAGCTCACAAGGCTGCAGATACTTTCAGATAGATGAGTCCCTTTGGGATTTATGGGATTATTAGCATTATTGAGAGTTATGTCTGTTCACAGGGTTTGAATATACTCTGTAGACTACATTACTCATTGTGTGAGTCACCATGTTGAATAACATGTTTCCTATGCATGGTAGATGATCCAATACATTGCACGTCCATCCAGAATTACATTCCATATAAACACACTAGTTTTCTTTTTCTACTGTAAAAGTCCCAAAACTTAACCCTAAGTGTACTGCAAATTTAATATATTTGCATTTTTATTTTTTGCATAATCATTTGCAGCACTTGAAGTATTCAGGCAGATCAGCCATATGCTTGCTGATAGCATCTAGATTATACCAAGATCGTATGTGTTCTAATGAAAGGCATGTTTACTTGACAGAGGAGGATTGCAGCAGTTGGCTAGACTAAAACAAACAAAAAGAACATTTAACTTCAAGAATGTATGTAATTCCACTAGAACCAGCAAAACTATTCTTACAGCTGAGCACATGCATATTTGTTGGCATGGTTGTTGGACTATTGTCCTTGCAGGGAAGGAATAGTGATCCATCATCATCAAGTGTAACATGGTGCTGGGGGCTGCTTTCATTAGATAGAATAGCAAAACTCCCACTGGTTTGAATAGAAGCCGGAGCAGGCTCTGACACAGAACTAGTAAGCTTGTGTAAACAAAAGATACAGGAAAAGTTCCTCATTACAAGTACTTATGATGACTGTGGAGCCTGAGAGTCTTTTGGGTGTGGAGCCTCTGAAGTAAAGCAATTATTAGTTCACTTTTCTCCAGTGTAATTAAGAACATCAAAATCAGTAAGGCTAAGTGAGCTACATGAACATCAACACACTAACTGTGAGTATGTGTGTACTGCCTTCTAAAAGTGAAATTACCTCAACTGAGCAGTTTCTGAGAAAGCATAAATTGCATTAAAATAGATTATCAACTCTACACATCTATTTATTCACTTTCTGCTACAGTGCAATTAGTTTTAGTTTTAGTTTTTCTGCCTTGGTGTTTCTAGAGCAGTGCTTATCACCTTCCTCAGGGTGGGGAACCTCAAGTTTATTCTAATGTAGGTCTGGACCCCACTACAAATGTCGTGTAGACTGTCACACAATTAGGTGAATTTGCCTTTCCTGTCTCTTTTCTCACACACACTTCCAAACAGTCAGCAGATACCTTACTACAGAGAGGCTTTCAGTTGAAAATTACTGTTACAGTAAATTCTGGGATTTGGTGCTATTAAGAAATATCAGTTCACAATGCAATGTTTAGATCCAAATTAACCCCACTATGTTCATTGAAAAGTCAGTAGCTGATTGCTCTATGACCTTATATCAAGATTCAAAAAGCAGCATGACCAAATAAGGGATAAATAAACCAAGAGTCATTTGAGACTATGTAAATTCCAGAGAGGTTTCCGCTCAGGACTCAAACCCAAGACAGTATCATGGCTTCAAAGGTTAAATTCAGAAAACGATTCATATGCATCCTAAGTATTTTGCATTTATAAATTTCTCCATGTTATTTCCCTATTTGATTCTCAAATTTGAAATCTATGTCAGACTTATTTCTCAATCAGAAGTACAGCAGTTATTGCCTTAGACCCCATATATGCCTTTCATCCAGATCTAGTGGTCTTTGATAGCAGAGAAATCTGATGAAGGTACAGTGAACAAATATGAAAAAATCACCTAACAATCTGCAACAGGTATATTTCTATTCTAAGTGTTTCCTCATTCCCTTTTGACTCAAGTACAAATGCTTGCACTACTAATGTATGTACTCCATAAGTTTTATGATCTGTAATGGAATTGAGGGTATTTTCCCTAGTCAGAAGAGTTTTTTAAATGTTTTTGAATCCTTTATGCTTTTGATTTTGGGATATTATGTTAAGGCAACTTCTGTTGTGTAAACAACATACTGTTTTGTTCTTCACTTGAACTGAGGTTTTAATTTTTTCCAGCATAATTTTTTAAAATTATGGTATTTTGTATGCCTTTTCTTTATTGTGATAGGAGGACCACAAGAGCAGCAATTTGATTTTCGTAAGTCTAATTGCTAATATGTTATATAAAATACATTCAAATGCTGACTATTGCATTCTGAATAGGTGTACTATGTCTTACTGAAGTGACATGAATGCGACACAGCAAACATTTTACTAAAATCTTTTATTAGTGCTTTTCAAGGACCAGACTACCTCATCACTATTGTATTTGGTTTTAAAATCCTTTAATCTATTAAATGTAATTCAAATTACCTTTTTTTTATTACTAGCCAATCAATTTATTCTTACACTCCTTCACTATTATTGAATGAAACCTAGCTAGTCTTGATCCTCTGGTTTTCACTGAATTTCTAATTTATTACACTTTTTCTTATAGCAGTGCCTGTAAATTTTTTACAGTAACTCTCAGTCTTTAAAACTGAGATGGAGGTGTGAGAGAAATAAGACCAGACAAGGATTAAAGATTTTAATTCCCAAAGTGATGGTATGAAGATTTTTAAAAAATAATCTTTTTATCATTCTGAATTGTAATTTCTCAATGCTAGTTTCAATTTTATCCCTCCTAAGTATTGTGAAATTTATTTATATTTTGGTCAATATTATCTTAATAAGAGGTATAGCTACTCATTGAACAAAATGCTGTATGTTACTTAGAGTAATAAGGCTGATCACAGCAAAAGAGGCCATGCACTTAGAATGCAATGGAAAAATGCCACCTGTTTTATTAGCATTTATTTATAGATGTTCTCTAACTTAGCACTCAACCATTTAATAAACTATATGTGAGCAATAAAAGAAATCTGTGAAATTTTTTGAGACTACTGATATTTTGTATGTCAAAATCATCAGCTGTCCAGTCATAAAGGGTTTTTTTCCCATTCTCACTTCAGAGGAATTCTTTTCTTGAAAAACAGATTCAGGTTGAATCCGGTTACGTGATTTGCCAACCTTCTGCAATACAATTTTGGTGGTCTAAAAAGTAGGTTCAATTATCCTGAAAAGAAAGGATTTCTTCTTACGGAGGAAGAAAAAGAAGACTAGAGACAACAAACTTTTCTGCATTTTCTTGGCCCAGGGTCCTTCCACGTGAGAAAGGCTGAATTACGTCTTCTGCATGTGTCTGCCTGAGCTGTTATAGTTCAATGTATGTACTTGAAATTCATGATTAGACATGATCAGAAGAGAAGCTGTTAAATCTGAAAACATTTTGTGCAGATCTTGCCTCAAACATCATAATCTGTTTGTTCATCTGATAATGGGAGAGGCTACAGCATTAAGAGAAAAGAAGGCTTTTCCATACAAGCCTTGACATGAACCCTGACAGCTTTTTACAAACTTATTGTAATATAAAACTTATTCTTAGCTTTCATGAGCATGAAATGGTCTTGAGCTCACAGAATATTTAGCATGTCAAGGTTATCTTTCTCCTCCTTTCCTTTCAAGCTCTTTTCCCCACAGCAAATATGGGCTTTTGATGAATACTGTGACAACTTCCTCGGATAATCCTCAACAGGTCACTGGGAAGGGCTGTCCTTAAGTCAATGAGTTCTGATTTAGCAGCCAAATCAACTCATCTCCACTTGCAAAATGGAAGATAAAATACTTCTTCCCCTCTCCCACTTTATTTTTAATTGCTTTCCAGAGAAGGGGTTGATTCCAAAGCAGATACGTCAACAGAAAAATTATCATGTATTCTTATGTTTTTGGTAGAATGTAATAGGCTGAGTGCCATGATATTACAGGAGATTATGATACCTCAGTACTTAAACATCTGTGACTCTATGTATGGCTGTGGTATCACTGAGGTAAAAAACCCTGTGTTTTTGTACAGTGACACACACTTTATTTTAAAGTAAACTCATTCGGTTTTAAAAATTGTAGGAGTAATACACAATAACACTGTCTTGTTCTTCTTTTAACAGAAATGTCTCATATTATAAAACACTGAGAAAACTATAAAATTATACACAGAATAATATATCTGATTTCTTTATGTGCCTGCTCTGAGTATGTCTTTCTGAGGTAGTATAATAAACTGAAAGTTTATTATAACTGGGTTTTGTAACAGCAATCACACTCCAGGTAAAAGTACTCAGACATGACTCAACAAAATAAGGCATCTTTGCATTTCTCAATTAATTCTGTAAGTTGCATATTAATTGGAGTTGTGCACAAATATCCCTGTGCTCACCACCTTTCTGTGAAGCAGAGGTTCTAAACCATGCAAGTTCATCCTGGTTTTGCTGTTTGCTTGCATAGCCTGTCAGAGTTTAGATGTGCAAACCATTTTGTTTAATGTTATTCAATCTTCTTGCTGAACAACTCAAAGGACTTCAGCTATAATATTATAATCATAATGTAGAGGTAAACATTATCCCCTTTTTACAAAGAAAAATGAACTGAGTACAGAAACAAAGAATTTTTAAGAAAACAAATAACACACCTTTGGTTTCTGTTACTGCTTTTCATTACATGCAGCTATGTCTGAACTCCTAAGAGCCCATGTGCCACCTTGTGTTTATCTCCAGAGTGAAATGGCCCTCTCTGGGCTGTCTGATTAAGCAATTCAATGATCAGAATTGATACTTGCAGCATTTCTGTGATAAATAATCTAGCAGTTGGAGCCATTTTTCATTTCCATTTGACTGTTGTCTGTAGATGACGTCAGGATCCTAAATCCAACTTGGGACCCTGGACTCAGAATTTCAAGGCTTAGATTCAGTTTTGATGGTACCAAAATCTCAGAGAAATCCTTGTGAGAATTCAACTCCAACAGGTTTGTCCTGCTCTTCTGAGACTGCTGCTGTCTTGGTCACACCAAAACAAATTCAGGAAGGAAGACCCACTCCATCCTCAACCCAACACAGCACTGGGAAGGAGGTGGACAGAGGCTCTCAAGTGTGAAAGGAAGGGTGAGGGTGCTAACAGGGGCTTGTGGTTACAACCTGTGTCAAATAATTATTCACCGTTACTACACAGCCCCAAAAACTGTGCTACAGTGTTTCTTGCCCACTATTCAATGCCTATATTTGCATTTTGACACTTTTAGGTAGACTTTGAATATTGAGAAGCCAGAGCTCTGGCTGGCTTTTATGAGATTTTATGTGCAACCTTGAGCAACCTGGAGCATTTTTATTTGCTATTTGTTGTATTTTTTTAAAGTCACCATGACTGAAAACTGTTGCTCTTTGAGTACTCAAAAGCACAATGGTGTATCAGATCAGTTGGCCTCAGAATCTGTTTCATCATAATGAAAGCATTCACATCTCTGCAGAGGATTATTTCCCTGCTTCTGCAGTACTCTTAACATGTGTTGCCCTTCCTAGGTTATTTTAATTTATGATTCTCAGAGTAGCCACAGGCATTCTGCTGCCAGAATAGAATGTGGTTTTGCAAAGTAAACATCTGTGGGGGTTTCCAGATGCAGGAAGAGCATGGAAGTGGGTGTTATCTCTCAATGGAAAGGCAGGAATGTGGCTAGCAGCAGCAAATACTTAGATATAACAAAGCATGTGAGTAAATGTATCTATATTGTGCCCTTTTGAACAAAATTAAAAGAGGAAGACAAAGTAAAAAAACAACAACAAGGGAGAGTGTATTAAAAAAAAAAAAAAAAGGAGAAAGAGAAAATACTTGCCATGTTTTTAATTTTGCATGGCTGTTGTCCACAGCCTGAGATCATTCAAAGCACAAGCACCAAGGAGGGACTTTCCCCAGGAACTTCCCACCTTGACAGAGCTGGGAATATAAGACATAGACAAGGATTCATAGATGCCACAGAGATATTGTGAGAATCAGTCCTTGTTAGTAAAAGGAATTACAAATTTGTCCATCTAGGACCACCTAAAAGAAATTCTGCCTTCCTTCTAACTTCTCTTGGCTGACTGAGGTCACACTTCCGCTACTGCATCTTAGGCCACATGGAGCATTAGATGCCAATTTCATCTTCAGGAGCCTCCCTCCTACTCAACATATAGTGCTGTCAAAGGGAGCTCAGCTAAAAGCCATTTGGCAAATAATTAAGCTTAATACATATTTTCTCTTGAGAGAAATATATTTTCGCTTGAGAGATGTGTTTATATATTCACAGCACTCATGAAAAGAGAACCAAGACATGGCAGAAATGCATAGCTGAGGTAAAACATGTGTGAGGAACTTCTTGAAGCTGGACTGAAGATTAGACAAGCTTATAAAAAAAGGCAGGGAATGCTCATTATGGACTGAGTCAGCCCAGGAGCCCAGCAGTGAAGCTCCTCCCTTCTCACTTCAGTGGTTTTATTGCCACAGGCAAGGCACTCTGGAGAAATCCTCTTGGCCCAGCATCTGCCCCTCTGCTGGATGCAATCAAGCGTGGGCATTTGGCTTCAGTTATCTTTATGAGGTCTGGTTTGATGTGACCTCTCCTGACAGGATGCCAAGTGCAAGGGAAGCCATGAGTGCCATGCAGACCTGACTGATGCATCATCCTGGGAAGATCACAGCTGAGCTTAAACAAAAGAAACAATAAATGCTCCCAGAGTACTAGATGAATGCTGACTAGAACTGCAAGTTTCAGATGCTTAGATTAGATCCCCCTGTGTTTGCAGGTAGACTTCCCTGTGCAATCAATATTGGTTCAGACTGGTGTGTTTTTCAGATTTTACCTCTCAGGTTCACTTTGAGTTGGGCATTACTCACTACCCTACCAATTGCTCTTATGTTAACTGCTGAATACATTTCCACCAGCATAAAAGCTAATGATTTTGAATTGAACTGTTTCCTCTCCTTGTTACTTCTTTT